>LFYR01002207.1:0-13864 GCA_001185155.1 Zostera marina | reverse complement strand
AGATAACATGGAACATTGAAAAGCACAGAATAAAGAATATATGTTTAAAAATAGGTATATGCATTTGACTGATTTAATTTTGTGTTAGATTTAATGAAATGATCTCTTTGATGGTAAAGTTATAGCATCTTTTTTGATAAACTATTATTACTATTGTGAAATCGATTTTCTTTGTATTTGAGTGCTGAGGGAAACTACTTTTTCATCTAATGACAAATTTTGCATACTTGAAGGATCAAACTTCCATCTGGTGCTAAGAAAATTGTTGCCAGTGGATGTCGTGCGATGGTCGGACAAGTTGCTGGTGGAGGAAGAACTGAAAAACCAATGCTGAAGGCTGGAAATGCGTACCACAAATACAGGGTAAAGAGAAACTGCTGGCCAAAGGTTCGTGGTGTGGCCATGAATCCCGTTGAGCATCCCCATGGAGGAGGAAACCACCAGCACATTGGTCATGCCAGTACTGTCAGACGCGATGCACCTCCGGGACAAAAGGTTGGTCTTATTGCTGCCAGGAGAACCGGACGTCTCCGTGGTCAAGCCGCAGCCACTGCTTCGAAAGCAGAATAAAAGTCATAGTATCTTTATATGTATTTACTTGTGTTTGATTTCAGTTTTTTAGTATGATGAGAGGAGGATATCGGGAAGGATTTTGTTTGTTTATTCACAGTTCACATCGACTTAATTTTCTGTTTGTTGTTTATTTTGAATATTGTTTTGTTAAAACTTGTTCAATCAAAAACGGTGAAAGAAAGTAGTCTTTAGTTTCGATTTTTCTAATCATTAATGGATTGTAAGTTGTTGAATTCACAGTGAAGGCTCGGCTGAGTTGTTTGCATCCACATTGGTTAGTGGTGACTGGTGAGTACTAACTACCAAAAATGTAATCAAAATAAAATCAATAAATCAATAAGATACATGTTTCTATTGAGATTTTACTTGTTCATTAACGGTTTGCATCATGTATCGTTATAATTTATATAGTCATAACCATTTTCTATTTTCTATCCTCCATTTGGCATAATTTGGAATCAATTTATTTAATTGCATGAGGACCTAGAAGAGAATACATAATAACTTAGGGAAGGTTGTATGATAGTTACATTGCATATTTGCATATTGCAAAAAAATCCCAAACCTATATTGGATTGTCCTATGAAAATCACCAAACCTTTTATATGAGTGCCCATCACCGTGCCAACCTAATTAAATTATAAACCTAGGTAGCTTGCCATACTAATTCCCCTAGCATCCCTACTCTGCACCCTACCTAGAAAAGCAAAATCAATCATGCCATCCTATCTCAATAACTCCCTATTTAACTCACCCCTTTGCATCACATTTTCTATGATCAAACGAAGACATCGTCTTCCTCCTCCTATCTTCTACATCCTTAAACTCTCTTCTACCTCTTCCTCCTGCTACACACTCCTTCCGTCCTCATCCTTCACCCTTCGTTACCCTTCTACTATCCTAAACCTTCTATACTCTGTAACCTTGCACCTTCGTCCTGTCTTCAACCTCCAGACCATTTCGACACTGTCCTTTCATCATCTTTTCTTCTTTTGTTTCTAATGCTGCTTCACTCTTGGGAGATTCTGTCTTTAATTGGCGACTATGTTGTAGTTGGTATCTTTTGTCATCTTTCTTGGTTGTTGGGTTCTATTTTTTCCGCAGTGTTCGTCTGCGATCATCTTCTTCTACAGTGTTGTTCATATTTCATGGTTTAGGTCGATGTCAACATAGACCTTATCCGTAGTTTGTTCGGTGGCTACAATCGGTAAGTTTTTTTATCTATGTTAGTATATTTTCTTACTTTCACTGTCATCCCTTTTCCTATTTTTCGTTTAGTGTTTATCATCTTCTCCGTTTTTTCTCCTTCTTTAACTAATCAGAACTAGGTATTACCTTTAACATGGTTGTTAACTGTTATTGGAAGTTTTCGTTGTCAATATTATTTTGAATTGGTACTTGATCCTCTACCTATCCAAGGTAAACTAATTTCTTACATTCACTGTCGTCTCTTTCTCTGTCGTCGTGTCATGTTATCAAGTTCTTCAGTTTATTTCCCTTCTTTGACTAATCAGAACTGAGCTTCTCATTTTACAGAGTTGTTATCTTTCTTCTTCTTTTTCTTGGGTTTTCTTTTTCTTTATATTGATTTTACCATTCTCCAGTTTAATCTCATCTGTTTATTTGGTTTTCATTCCTTTGATTTCGGTGCGTTATTAGGTCTAACTGCTATTGGGTTTCTTCCTCTTACTGTTATTCGTTTAAACAGGAATGACATTTCGGTAGCCCAGTTTTGGGTTTCGGTTACCAATTTTTCTTCATCTTCATTGATTTGGAAAAATAATTTACAAATCCTAGGCGTTGGGTATAAATAAGATTTGGATAGAAATTTTCAAGCAGTTCCATGCGATTCTTTTTTAACTGAATCAAATCAGAAATACAAGTGATATTTAGATCCCAGCGTAAGGGAGCAGGATTGATCTTCAGATCCCACACGCATCACTGTAAGGGACCGGCGAGGTTCCGTTCCCTCAATTTCGGTGAGAGAAACGATTACATTAAAGGTATCATCACCGATGTGATCCACGATCCAGGACGTGGTGCTCTTCTAGCTCGCGTCACATTCAGGCATCCTTTCAAGTACAGGCATCAGAAGGAGCTTTTTGTTGCGGCGGAGGGAATGTATACCGGTCAATTTGTGTACTGTGGGAAGAAGGCCAATCTAATGGTTGGTAATGTTCTTCCCATTCGATCTATTCCTGAAGGAGCGGTTGTCTGTAACGTCGAGCATCATATCGGTGATAGGGGGGGGGGTGTTTGCTAAATGTTCTGGGGATTACGCAATTGTTATCAGCCATAATCCCGATAATGGAACTTCAAGGTATGTTCGTTTTTTTTCTTTTCTCTTTCTGGATAAATATTTGGATTTTCTCAAATTATTGTTTCGATTTTGAACAATTTACAGATTTGGATTATGATTGTTTTTCATCTTCCAGAATTGATTAACGCCTGAATTGGTATTTTGCGCAGGATCAAGCTTCCATCTGGAGCAAAGAAAATTGTAGCCAGTGGGTGTCGTGCCATGGTAGGACAAGTTGCCGGAGGAGGAAGGACCGAGAAACCTATGCTCAAGGCTGGAAATGCTTTCCACAAATACCATGTGAAGAGAAATTATTGGCCCAAGGTTCGTGGTGTTGCCATGAATCCAGTGGAGCATCCTCATGGAGGTGGTAACCACCAGCATATTGGACAAGCTATCACAGTCCGCAGAAATACACCTCCCAGACAAAAGGTTGGTTTTATTGCTGCCAGGAGAACTGGTCGGCTTCATGGACAAGCTGCTGCAACTGCATCCAAGGCCAAGTAAATTTTTTCCTCTTCTCATCTCATTCTTACTTCAATCTTTTGCCTGTCATTTTTCTTTTTTGTCAAACTGTGAACTTCTTTAACTGTCTTGTTGCTTCTTGCTTGCTTTAATTTAAGATTCCAATTGTCGGAGTATTGTTGTTTATCCGTTTATTATATCTCCTTGTTTTTCGAAATAATTTTTTTGTTATAATTATCTATGATCTATCTCTTTGTTATGTTTATTTTCCCTTCCAGTTCTTTACTGCTTTTAAATTTCAATTCAAAGTTAAAAATCAATGAATTTGAATTAGTAGAACATGTCACAAATCCACAACCATCCTCCATTTTAACATAACTACATCATTTTTTAACTTATTAGAAAGGAGATGGAAAATTGAATTTTCGTTGTTATGTTTTTTTTTTATGAGCAAGGAAAAGAAAAAAATTGTTTGCTGAGAAAAGCTGGTGGATGAATATCTTGAAGCATATGACATAGGATAGGTGATGGATGGATGGGGGGTGGCCACATAGACCATCAAAGGTGCGGAGAAGAAGAATCGGCAGCATGAATGGTTGCGTCTGAACCAACTTCTATATTGTCGTTGTCATGGACGTTATCAGCCAGCCATTTTGCAAAGCCTTGGTCAAGATCATCTAACATCCACGCATGCCGACACTGTTCTGTGACTTGAGGAATTGTAAGCCAACTTCTCTGACGAGTGCTCTATTCAGGCCATGAGCATAGTTCTTCTTCAACAAGCAAAGCAAACATGGTTGCCTTACAGTGGCCTTCTGGACTGAATTCGTCACAGAGAGTTTTACTTTTGAAATTGTAGTCACGGTGAGAAAAAACAAGGAATGAGATATTGGTTTACAGCAAAAAAATTTAATAAGGTTGTTTTGATTCCGTCTCTAGCTCTTTAAGATGCAAGGGTGGGTGCCTTAGTGATACAACTCGGCTGGCTACTAGAGAGATTGCAGGGGAGGTAGTGCGGGATTTGCTGGAGATTCAAGATTGAGAGAGTGAAGAGGTAATCGGGCGTCCGAAAAGGTTGGCTAGGGCTCCGAGACGTTGGGATGATTATGTTACCCCATTTGGGCGTAACTAAAGTGGAACAATTTTAATATTTAATTCAAAAACCATTTTAATTATTTCCAAAGGTTGTTTTAGGAAATATTTTAAATTTAATATTGTAAATATTGTAAGTTACAGACAAAGGCTTTATAAGCCAATTTTTATTAAAATAGTAACTACCGAAATTATAGACATCGTTTCAAAATTTTCACGACAACTTCCATCAACTATCCAACACAAGGTCGAGTACAACCTCCATCCTCCGTCGTGCTCTGTTCTTCTCCAGCCGTATCAAGCATCCGGTCAGACTGCTTAACAACGATCTTCTGTTTCGGACTCAGTCTTGATTTCAGAGATTTATCCTCGCCGTGCGTCTCTAGGTATTCGGGATCTGTCGATCGTCGGACCGGAGACTCTCTTTATCTCAGGTGAAGTAATTCTGATTTCTTGTACAATTCCTAAGAATTGTATCAATGATGCTTTCAATTTTCTCGAACTCGTTTAATTGCAGAAATTATTGGCTTCTAATATGGAGTTAACTGCAAATCCTGATTTCAAAAGACTTCAAGCATTTCAAATGGAGCAAACTAAAGAAATGACTGAATTTCGTATCGCTATAACAAACACAATACAACAGAATTCAAATCAAATAATGAATATGGGAATAGAAACAAATTCCAGAACCACCAGATGGGGAACAAAACAAGCAAAACAGTGAATTTTGTGATCAAAGTTACCTATCTTTAGTGGATCTCAACAACCCCATATATGCAACTAGCATACTGAATGATGACAATTACCATCCAGCAAAGAATATTAAAATAAATATGCCAAGATTTGATGGGAAAGATGTCGAAGATTGGCTATTTCAAGTAAAAAGATTTTTTATATATAATAAGACTCCGGAAGAACAAAAATTATTAATGGTTTCATTCCATATGGATGGAATAACGAAGAAAATGGTTTTCTTAGATGGAGGCTAGCAACATCCTCACTGATTGGAATTTTTTTGTAAAAGATGTATGTAAAAAATTCAGCAGAGGTAATTACAGTCTCCCCGGATGCAAATTAAACAAATTAATGCAAGTGGGCTCTGTGGCTGAATGTCAAACAGAGTTTGAAGAAAGGTGCACAAGGTGTTTAGGCCTACCAGATTACTTTATACTGGAAATGTTCATTTCTGGCCTCAGAGATGACATTCAAAAAGAGGTGGTAAAATTCAAGCCAAATGATATACAAGAAGCATTTGACATGGAAGCCTTAGTAGAAGGAAAGCAAGTGGGAAGTGGATCAAGTTGGATCCCCAAAACAGCAAGAAGTACCTGGAAATATCAACAAAAAGTGTTGACAATTCCAACAACAACTGAAAAAATTCAGTATGCAAAATGAGGTCAAGAACAACCCTATACCAAACTAGTCTTTAAAAGACTATCACCTGAAGAAAGAAAAGAAAGAACTGCAAAAGGACTTTGTTTTAACTGTGAGGACAAGTTCATACCAGGGCATAAATGCAAAGGTAAAATGTTTATGTTATTTGCAGATGAATCATATTTGCTAGAAATGGAAGAACACGAAGAAGTTATGAATATGGAGGAAGAAAATGTTGAAATACCCATCATAATAAATAATGAAGCTCCTACTGGTATTAGTATGCATGCATTCGAAGGACAAATGAATCCAAGCACAATCAGGCTGAAAGGATTCATAAAAATGCAATCAGTGAGTATTTTAATTGATTTGGGTTCCACACATAATTTTATGCAATTAGCTATAGCATCTGTCTTAAAATTAACTATACATGCTACTAGACCATTTAAAGTAGCCACAGGAAGTGGAGAAAATCTCACATGTGATAAATTGTGCAAGGATGTAGAAATTAAAATACAAGTGTGGTAGTGACAATGGATGTATTTTTAATACCAATGGCTGGATCTAATCTTGAAATTGGGATATAGTGGCTGAAAAAGTTGGAGTATATTGTCTCAAATTATGAAAAATTAACAATGAAGTTCAAATGGGCAGGAAAAGAAGTAACTTGGCAAGGTATATCTTGGATATCTGATGACCCATTAACAGTGGGAGAACTGAAAAGTCTATGTCAGGTAACCACAGAGGCTTATTTATGTTATTATGAAGCTTTTTCAAATAATGAATCCAGCAAGGTTCTGAGCAAAGAAAATCCAGAAATTCACGAAATACTAAAAGATTTTTCAGATATATTCTCTGATCCTACAGGTCTGCCTCCACAAAGAGAGAGGGATCATCTGATACATTTAATACGAAAAGCTAAGCCAGTGAATGTGAGACCTTATAGGTACCCACAATTTCGAAAAAATGAAATAGAGAAGCTAATTTCAGAGATGCTAGATAAAGGCACCATCAAACCATGCCTAAGTCCATATTCTTCTCCAGTATTACTTATAAAGAAAAAAGATGGTGGTTACAGAATGTGTGTAGATTATAGAGCACTCAATGCTCTAACTATCAAAGATAAATTCCCCATCCCAACGGTGGTTGAATTGTTGGGGGAATTGAAAGAATCTATAATATTTTCTAAGCTAAATCTGAGATCAGGTTTTCCCCAGATCAGAGTTTGCCCATCAGATACTCACAAAACAGTATTCAGAATACATGAAGGCCATTTTGAATTTATGGTTATGCCATTTGGGCTAACTAATGCACCAGCCACTTTTCAGGCAGTTATGAACTCTGTTTTTAAAAAAATATTGAAAAAATTCGTAATAATATTTTTTGATGATATATTGATCTATAGCCCTTCACTTGAAGAACATATAAAACATTAGGGCAGAGTATTTGAGATACTCAGAAACAATCAACTATTGGCAAAACTATCTAAGTGCTCATTTGGGAAATCATCCATTGGCTTCCTAGGACACATAATTTCAGAAAAAGGAGTTTACCCTAATCCAGATAAAGTAAGTGCAATAACAGAATGGAGGGTACCCAAAACCATCAAACAACCCAGAGGTTTTTTGGGTCTAACTGGTTATTATAGAAGGTTCATAAAGAATTATGCTAAAATTGCTGCACCTATGACAAACCTATTGAAGAAGGACAATTTTAAGTGGTCTGAAGATAGTAAAACGAGTTTTGAGACTTTGAATGCAGCTATGATAAAAACTCCTGTTTTAGCATTTCCAGATTTTGAAAAATTATTCATATTAGAGACTGATGCTTGTAACAGTGGGGTGGGGCAGTACTTATACAAGAAGACCATCTTATTTCATTTTATAGCTGCAAAATATCTGGAAAAATTGCAGGTGCTTCAATCTACGTAAAAGAAATGTTTGTCATAACACAATCAGTCCATAAATGGAGACATTATTTGCTTGGTGCTCCCTTTACTATAAGAACTGATCACAGAAGTTTGAAGAATTTATTGACACAGGTCATTCAGACCCCAAAGCAACAGGTATTCTTATGTAAATTATTGATCGATCATTTAAAGAAGGAGAAATTATTTATTCTCATTCATCCAAGGGAAATCCAGGCTCATTTTTAGCTCTCTCAACTCCTATATATAATTTGATAGATGAAATCAGAAAAGAAAACAAGGAAAATGCAGCCCTGAAGGAATTGATGGAAGAAATCAGCAAACACCCTAATTCCAAGGTTGGTGTCACAGTGCAAGGGGAAATTATTAAATTCATGGAAAAAATATATATATCAAAAAATTCTGTTTTAAGGGAGGAAATTATGAAAGAATACCATTCAGAAATAACTGGAGGGCACTCTGGGATCAAGGCAACTACCAAAAGAATTAATCTACAATTTTGGTGGGATGGTATGTCTAAAGATATTAGAGAATTTGTGTTAAATTGCAAAATATGTCAACAGATGAAGCCCATAAACCAAAAGAATGCGGGTTTACTCATGCCATTACCCATACCTAATATGGTTTGGAAGGATGTAACAATGGACTTCATCATTGAGCTACCACAAGTACAAGGAAAAACAGTGGTGGATAGATTATCAAAATATGCACACTTTGGAGCTTTACCCACAGATTTTAATGCAAACATGATATCTGAATTATTTACATCAATGGTCATAAAATTACATGGAATACCAAATTCAATTATCTTGGATAGGAACAAGATATTCACTTCTAAATTTTGGAAGGAATTGCATAACAAGAGTGGGACCAAAGTACATTACTCTACTGTCTATCACCCGGAAAGTGATGGCCAAACAGAAGTGGCCAACAAAGATTTGGAGATGTATCTAAGATGTTTTTGTCGTGATGATCCAAAAAAATGGTTGAGCTTACTACCATGAGCTGAATTATGGTATAACACCAATTATCATTCATCTATCAAAACAACACCTTTTAATGTGTTGTATGGGAGAGATCCACCAGGAATTGCACAATACACTCTCGGGGATTCAAGCATAGATGCGGTAGATGCAAGTAAGGGAAGAAGCTCTGGATCACATCAAAGCTAATTTAAAGAAGTGCCAAGAAATTATGAAACTAAAGGCAGATACAAAAAGAAAAGATATTGAGTTCAATTTGGGCGATTGGACATGGATTAAATTAAAACCTTATAAGCAGAGCACTGTGGTATATAGATTGAATCATAAATTAAGTAAAAGGTATTTTGGACCTTACAAAATTACAAGGAAGGTCAATAAAGCAACATACACAGTAGAGTTACCCCAAGGCAGCAAGATCCATAACACATTCCACATATCAAAATTAAAGCCTTATAGAGGAGAAATACCACCACATGAAGAAGTAAACCCAATCCTATCTATCAACAAACAACAAATAGTCTATCCAGTGGCATTAATTGACGCAAGAAAAATATACCGGAATGGGAAGATGACCGACCAGGTTTTGGTGCACTGGAGTGATTCGCAGCCGGAAGATGCATCTTGGGAGGATTTCCTGCAGCTAGCAACTTTGTTCCCATCCATCACCAATGAGGGCATGGCGATTTACGAAGAGGGGAGAGATGATACAACTCGGCCGGCTACTAGAGAGATTGCAGGGGAGGTAGTGCGGGATTTGCTGGAGATTCAAGATCGAGAGAGTGAAGAGGTAATCGGGCATCCGAAAAGGTTGGCTAGGGCTCCGAGACGTTGGGATGATTATGTTACCCCATTTGGGCGTAACCAAAGTGGAACAATTTCAATATTTAATTCAAAGACCAATTTCGTAATTTTAATTATTTCCAAAGGTTGTTTTAGGAAATATTTTAAATTTAATATTGTAAATATTGTAAGTTACAGACAAAGGCTTTATAAGCCTATTTTTATTAAAATAGTAACTACCAAAATTATAGACATCGTTTCAAAATTTCCACGACAACTTCCATCAACCATCCGACACAAAGTCGTGTACAACCTCCATCCTCTGCCGTGTTCTGTTCTTCTCCAGCCGTATCAAGCATCCGGTCAAACTTCTTAACAACAATCTTCTGTTTCAGACTCAGTCTTGATTTCAGAGGTTTATCCTCGCCGTGCGCGTCTCTAGGTATCCGGGATCTGTCAATCGTCGGACCGGAGACTCTCTTCATCTCAGGTGAAGTGATTCTAATTTCTTGTACAATTCCTAAGAATTGTATCACTTAGTTACCACTGGACCTTCTATGTTGTGGTTGACAAGACTGCAAAGTTACATTATTTGACAACCTATTTTGATTTCTGAATGAAAGAACTTCACCATTATTTTTCCTCGAACTCCAGCTTCTTCAATAGCTTCTCCTACTGCTGCCTCCTCAATAGCTTTTTCAATAGCTATCTACTTGAACTGACAGTAATATAACCTATACTATAACTGACAGTATTATAAAAGCTATATAAAATTACAACTCTAATAACGTGAATTAATTAAAATCGCGAAAATTCAAATAGAGTCGTTGATTCCTGAACCAACGGCTGTAATGTAAAGTTCGCACGGTGAGAGGTTCAATTCTCACCTGATACGAATTGCCTTTTATATCTATCTTTTGTTCTTGGAGAAAATCCCCCCTATGAAACCTACATACACTGCTCGACGCAGTTGGGTTTTCTCGATCCGCTAAAGTTGCAGAGACCTCATGGTAAATCATGGGCGCATCGGAAAATCCCACCGATCTTTTCCTCTCAAACTCCCTTGCTGCGGATGTGGACTCCCCAACCGATGGAAGGAACTTGACTTTTTTGATGTCGGAGATAACCACGGTTCCGGTGTGTTTCTCGTCGTCGTCGGACTCAAACAGCAGTGTTTACCCGTTTTCGGCGAAAATCGTTTACGGCTTCGAGAAAAGAGCAGGAGGTGACGACGAGAAGCAGAACTGGGGAAGCAGGTCGCGATTTCGATGTAGAAAATCGGTAGTCGAATATATACCGCTGTGATAGCTCGGTTGAACGACGACAAATGTCGGAGAAAGAAATACCCTAGGGGTTTTTGGGAGGGAAGAAACGATGGGTTTTGTTTTTCGGAATTCAATTTTTTTTTCAATACTGATTTTTGACACAGTGATGCTTTACGTACTACTCTGCTACCTATTAGCTAGTACGTTCCAAGTACCTTCCATGTCAGTAGGAGTTTTATTTATTTATTTTTACCAACAGGTAGCATGGAACCGGCTAAAGGTTTACCAGGTTGCAGTTCAAAAAAATGGTCGGTCCACGGGCCTCCTTAAAACGTGCAGCTTTGATGGAAGAGGGTTCTTATAAGAACCCTTCGATATGGACCCGCTAAGAATAACTATGTTGATGGGGGTATCTACAGCATTATCCCTTTTTATATAAAAACCCGATAGCCCTAATTTCCCATCTCCATTATCATTCACACGTCGTCCTCGCCGCCGTTTCAACAAATTTACTCCTTTCACCATGGGTCGCGTTATCCGTGCTCAGCGTAAGGGAGCCGGTTCCATTTTCCGATCCCATACTCACCATCGAAAGGGACCTGCTCAGTTTCGATCTCTTGACTTCGGCGAGCGCAATGGCTACATTAAGGGTGTCATAACCGACATCATTCATGACCCTGGTCGTGGTGCCCCGCTCGCTCGCGTTACATTCAGGCATCCTTTCCGGTACAGACACCAGAAGGAGCTATTCGTTGCTGCAGAGGGGATGTATACTGGTCAGTTTGTCTACTGTGGAAAGAAGGCCAACCTAATGGTTGGTAATGTACTTCCCATTCGATCCATTCCTGAGGGAGCTGTTGTATGTAACGTTGAGCATCACGTCGGAGATCGTGGTTCCTTTGCTAGATGCTCTGGCGATTATGCGATTGTCATCAGTCACAATCCTGACAATGGAACTTCTAGGTACATTCAAGATTTGTATTTTTTTTCTGATTTCTAGATATGATTTGTTTTCAGTATGTTTTTTTATATTATTATTTGTCTAGTTAGGTAAGTTAGATTTCTATTTCTCTTTGCGTTTATTTTATTTAATATCTTACTGAATTATTCTACCATTAAAGGATGGAAATAATGATATCTGAAATTCGATAATTTGAATATCTATAATTCCTTATTTCTTATGATTCTAGTAACTTTTTCTGTTAAAAAATTAAAATCATCCACATCGATTGCATTTATATTCTAGGAATGTACCAAATGTATAGATGTTGTTATGTGTTGAAATTTCTCAGCAGTCTAAATGGATGATTTACATTAGTTATATTTCTCCATTACAATTGTTTATTATTCTATGTTTTTATGGAAGTTAAAAATGTAATGATTTATTTTTGTTTAAGGGTCGTCATTGTTCTTTAATTTTTTTTTCCGATTTTGGTCGTTTCTAGGTTTTTAATTTACTTTTGAGTTATATTCTTTAGAGGTTTCACATATCTCATGATTCCAAAATTTTCCATTCTGTTAACCAATTGTTATCTTTCTCTAGATTTTTCTTTAAAGATCCGAAGTATCCTAGTTCTTACGAGCATATGTTAGAAAATGAGGTTTTATGTTATTAAGGTTTTCCATGCACATTTTTTTATAATTCGATATATTACATCATTAGATTATTTTTTATGTCCTAACTTCTAACTTTTTATTTATTGAATAAAGTAAGGTCAAACCTCAAACACAAACATAGTCATATAAGGTTTCAATAAAATCAAAAAATACCATAAAAAGTCCTTTCAAAATGACTTGTTATAGGGTTCTTGGAGACAATTCCTATAAGTAGAGCTGGTGGTTACAAGAAGAGCAAATGACCATTTCCAGAGGTAAGAGATGTGATTGGAATTCTTTTGCCAATTCACTCAGTCAGGATCATAAATTGGCAAAGACTTTAAAAGTCTAAAATAGACCATTCTTTCAAAACGCTAGCATAAGCTTCTGCAAAGTAGTAAACTCTTGGGCCTCTCACCTAGTTGTTTTAATGAATTATTTTCCTCCAAATTTACTAAAAGCCTCTATACTATATATTTTGCTTTATAATATTGATTGTTTAATTCAACTTATTTTAAAAATTTAAAATCATGATCACTTTTATTTATCGTTGTCTTTTTCTTAATTTGTTTTGCAGCTTTTGCTGTTTTGTTATGAATTTGGATTTTCTGTTTATGATAATTTAACAATAGTTTCTTATAACATGGAACATTGAAAAGCACAGAATAAAGAATATATGTTTAAAAATAGGTATATGCATTTGACTGATTTAATTTTGTGTTAGATTTAATGAAATGATCTCTTTGATGGTAAAGTTATAGCATCTTTTTTGATAAACTATTATTACTATTGTGAAATCGATTTTCTTTGTATTTGAGTGCTGAGGGAAACTACTTTTTCATCTAATGACAAATTTTGCATACTTGAAGGATCAAACTTCCATCTGGTGCTAAGAAAATTGTTGCCAGTGGATGTCGTGCGATGGTCGGACAAGTTGCTGGTGGAGGAAGAACTGAAAAACCAATGCTGAAGGCTGGAAATGCGTACCACAAATACAGAGTAAAGAGAAACTGCTGGCCAAAGGTTCGTGGTGTGGCCATGAATCCCGTTGAGCATCCCCATGGAGGAGGAAACCACCAGCACATTGGTCATGCCAGTACTGTCAGACGCGATGCACCTCCGGGACAAAAGGTTGGTCTTATTGCTGCCAGGAGAACCGGACGTCTCCGTGGTCAAGCCGCAGCCACTGCTTCGAAAGCAGAATAAAAGTCATAGTATCTTTATATGTATTTACTTGTGTTTGATTTCAGTTTTTTAGTATGATGAGAGGAGGATATCGGGAAGGATTTTGTTTGTTTATTCACAGTTCACATCGACTTAATTTTCTGTTTGTTGTTTATTTTGAATATTGTTTTGTTAAAACTTGTTCAATCAAAAACGGTGAAAGAAAGTAGTCTTCAGTCTCGGTCACCCAGACTGGAGTGAAGTCTTTTTATTTGTAGAAAAAAAAGATTTAGTTCTTACCTTTTACAGTTTACCAGACTTCATCTGACTCGGTCACCCAGACTCA
>LFYR01002215.1:563232-583155 GCA_001185155.1 Zostera marina | reverse complement strand
TTTCTGCGACTGAGGCTAAGTGTGATTCCTCGTCTACCTACGTTCATCCGTAGGTGAGGATTGTTGTTTGTATACTTGCCCCCTCCTTTTTTCCGCCTTTCCGCGATAGGGGCTGATTGTGCTTCCTCGTCTACCCGCGTTCATCCGTGGGTGAGGAATATTATTTGAATACTTGCCCCCTCCTTTTGCTCGCCTTTCTGCGATAGGGGCTGATTGTGACTCCTCGTCTACCTACGTTCATCCGTGGGTGAGGATTGTTCTTGAGTACGTCCCTCGTCTAACCTACGTTCTTCCGTAGGTGAGGTTTACTCTTGAGTACGTCCCTCGTCTAACCTACGTTCTTTCGTAGGTGAGGTTTACTCTTGGACACTTGCCCATCTGTCTACATTTTTGTAGAACGGGTGTGTGTTTAGCTGACGTGTCCCCCGTCTAACCTACGTTCTTCCGTAGGTGGGGTTCACTTTTTGGCGATGTGTTCCCCGTCTAACCTACGTTCTTCCGTAGGTGGGGTTCACTTTTGAGTGTGTTCCTCGTCTAACACTACGTTTCCGTAGGTGAGGTTTACTCTTGCTGATGTGTTCCCCGTCTAACCTACGTTCTTCCGTAGGTGGGGTTCACTTTTGAGTACATCCCTCGTTTAACACTACGTTTCCGTAGGTGAGGTTTACTCTTTGCTTTGGATGGGATACGCATCCTGACTCTGTTACCATTAAGACTTTCTCTATCCGCGTTCTTCCGCAGGTAGAGTTAATTTGGCGTCCTACTTTGTTACTGCGTCCAGTAATAGTAGGAGTTCAAATATCTTTATATGGCTCAGCTCATTTTGCTGCCGTATCCCCGTCCTTGTTGTGGACTTCCACGATTCCTCAGGAGCATTTCGTGTTACACCCTCCTGTCTTGGTGTGCCTCTGCAACTCCAACTTGTCTGGGTTCTTTTTTCTGCGCCCCTTTTATGTGGGAGGAAAAAGTCGATCCCTTGTTGGTTTTGGTCGACTTTTGCTAAATGTCGATTCCCTGTTGAGTTTCCTCGACTTTTGCAAATGTCGATCTCTTGTTGAGTTTGGTCGACTTTTGTCAAAAAGTCGATTCCTGGTGCTTTAGGTCAAAAGTCGATCCCTTGCGGAAAAAAAGTCGACTTTGCCAATTTTGTCCTTTTGTGCTGTCCTAGGGTCTATAAATAGGACCCCTAGGTTCTCCTTTTCCTTCATCCATCCATGGCTCTTCTTGTGAGTCTCTTTGCTGATTTTATTCAGGGAGAGATCGAGGAGCTGGATCGAATTCTGAATATTTTGGATCCTCGGTCGTCAACCTTGGATCTTCCTTCTCTGCGCCAGCTTATTGTTGAGCGGCAGAGTGTTGCTGTTGCTGCTCGGGAGTCCATTTTTGAAGAATGGTCTGGTGGCGATCTTCCGCCTGCCTCTTCTTCTGCTATTCCTCCCCGTGGCCGACGTCGGAGGCGACCCCGCCGCGGTGCTTCTCCGCTGGATCAGGTCCCTCGTCGCTTGCGTCGCCGTATTAATTTTAATTAGGAGCCTGTAAAATTTTTCATTCATCATTTTTGCAATTTTGAATAAATATCTTTTTACCTTTTCCTTTATTTGCCTTACACCTTTACTTTGAAGTACGTTAGTGTAACCGAAATTTTTCTTGGTCAGTACCATATTCTTTTTTCCTTTTCTAAAGGTGTCGGATTTTTGACAAGTCGATCTCATTTCTCCCTGGAAATGTCGATGTTGTAAAAAATGTCGATCCCACCTTTTTCTGAGGATGTCGAAGAGAGTGGTGGGGAATGTCGAACCTGACCTTCTCTTTTGAAGGTTTCGAATTCCTTGCCAAATGTCGACGCCTATCCCCTTCTCCTGGGAATGTCGAACATGCTTTCCTGCGGAATGTCGATCCTGACCTTCTCTTTTGAAGGTATCGACTTCCTTGTTAAATGTCGACGCCTATCCCCTTTTCCTGGGAATGTCGAACATGTTTTTCTGTGGAATGTCGATCCTGACCTTCTCTTTCGAAGGTGTCGACTTCCTTGTTAAATGTCGACGCCTATCCCCTTTTCCTGGGAATGTCGAACATGCTTTTCTGCGGAATGTCGAAGGTTTTTCTGAAATGTCGATGGATCTTCTTGAAATGTCGAAGGCCTCTAGTTGGGTTTTGGGGTTTTTCACGGACTGGGCCGTCGTGGGCCTGCCGGGCCCGTGGGCTTCCCGGCCCAACGGGTCGACCCGGATGAACAGTGCCCGCGACGGTTCGTATTCGACTTTCCCCTATAAATAGCGGAGGGGGGTTCACTTCCTCTCCACTTGTTTCCATCGCTCTGAGGCATCGACTTTCTTCCCATCGACTTCTTCGCTTCGACTTCCAGCTTCTTCGCTTCGACTTCCAGCGTGCGTGAGGCTTCGACTTTAGCCTAGGAGGTGCAGCTTTCTGGGGTCCGACTTTTTTATCGGGCTCTATTGGGGCTGCACTGGGTTCGACTTCCTTGGGGTCCGACTTTTCTGAAAGTCGGTCCCTTTCGAAGTTGTTCCCCATTGGACTGTGGTCGGACTTTGTGAAGTTTGACGCCTTGTCATCGACTTTTCAAAGTTGGATCCATTTACTGGGATCGACTTCCTGACAGTCGACTTCCCTGTGATCGACTTCTTGAGACCTTTGTCTCCTGACAGTCGACTTTTCTGGGATCGACTTCCCTTATATTGCAAGTTCGGTTCCCTTAAGTCCAGGTCGACTTTTCTTGGGATCGACTTTTGCCTTAATTTGGCCTGACTTGCTCTGTTCTTCGTGCAGGTTTTATAATGTCTTCTGACAAGAACTCACAGCAAGACTCTTCTCCTCAACCGGAGTCTGTTACCGTCGATGTTCAGGATGCTCCTTCTCAACCGGAGTCTGTCCCGAGTCTGTTCAGGCTGCTCCTGTCGTACCGGAGCCTAGAGCTTCTCCTTCCGTACCTGTTGGAAGTAGGAAGAAAATGCTTTCCCGTCGTACGCGCAAGCCCGTTCCTCCTAGTAAGTTACTTATTTATCATTTATTTCGTAACTTACTCTTTATTTGTTTCTTTTTTGTTTGTAGGTGCTCCCCCTTCTACGTCTAGTTCTGGGTGTTCTACATCTAGTTCGGGAAGCTCGGGTTCCTCCTCTTATTATTCTTCCTCCTCGGAGGATGTAGATATTGGAGGAACCCCTCCCTCCGTTGTTAGGACTCCTCCTCCCACTATCATTTTGACTTCTATTCCTGAGGAGACTCCTACTTCGGGGGTTTTATCTGTGACTACAGCCAGTTCCGCTCAACTTCCTCCCGAAGTCTGTAGTCAAAATGTTCATGTCCTTGAGAGTTCTCCTAGGGGTTACCCTTCCGAGACGAGGGACAAATACCCTTTTCCTTCTCCCCTTGAAGAGAAGCACGCCCCATCTTTCTATCGGGAGATTGATGGTTCTTGGCGTCAGTGGTCCGTTCTTGTCCGTAACGGTTTCCACGTCGTCCCTATCCTTGACCGGGGTGAATATGGAACCGGGTATGGTTCCTTCTGTACAGTCTCTCTGACTGATATTCCGGGCTACCCCCTTTCTTCTAACGCGGGTAGCTGCTCTAATACCCTTTCCTTGGATGCTGCCCGAAAAATTTTGAGGGGGTTAGAGCTTAGGGAGAGAGTGTACTGGGCGTACCCCTCTGAGAACACTGGCGATGTGCCTCCCTACTTCATGCTGGCACTCCATCGAGTGTATTTCACTAACTTTCCGATCCTTCCGATCCCTTCTATCATTAGTGAAATACTTCTTTACTCTGGAACGTGCATCTCCCAAATGGGTGCCGCCTTTTTCTTCTATGTTAGGGGCTTTATTAACGTTCTCAGGGATGCTGGCATAGTTCCTACCGCTCGGCTGTTCTTCCACTTCTTCACCTTTCAAAATCCGAAGAAGGGCAGCCTTTTCATTGCCTGTGCCAGCCGTTCTGCTTCCGTTACTCACTCTGCTATCTTGAAAGATCCTCCGACCAGGCGGAACAAGAGTGAGTTCCTCTTCGTGGATTGCAGGTTATGTCCTGGCAGCAGACTTCTCCTTGCATCCACTAGTGGCCGTAAGCCTATTCCTCGTCCTGATCTGACTGAGGAAGAGGGAGCTTCTGTGCAAAAGCTCGCCTTTTTGCATCCTATCGCTGTGCCTGTCGGTCACGCGATTGAAGATACTTTTAGCCGACAAGGTCTTCCTTTGTCTGTTTTCTTTTTGTGTTTTTATACACGCGTATATTTTCTAACTCTGTTTTTGTTTCTTGCAGATTTTTATATGCATCACCCCGGAGGTATCCCTGAACGCGTCGGACAAAACGAGACGGGTTCTAAAGTTTATGCCGCTGCCTCCAAACCTTCTGACGCTGATCATCTGAGGCAGCGTGCGCTAGAGAACGCCTATACAATGGCGAAGTCCCCTACTCCTGATGAGGCCCGACGAACTGAGGAAGGGGAGGTACCTCCGGAGGTACCCAAAGACACTACTCCCGTGCAGTCTTCTCCTGCTGCCTCGAGGCTTTCTAGCTTCTTCCGTACTTTGTCGGAAGAAGAGCGAGAGAAAGCAGAGAAGGAGAAAGAGATTCAGTCTAAGCGGACTGAAAGAGAGATTTCTGAGAGGAGGAAGAGGAAAGAACGGACTCCTCCCTCCCGGACCCACTCATCTCCTCCAAGGAAGTCGAGGAGACCCTCCCCCAAGCGACGAAGTCCTCTTCACAAGAAGACCTATTATCCTGGGGAGTCCTCCCGGGGTCGCTTCAATTATTCTTCCACCCGGGAGACGCAGCTACCGGGGTATCCAGGATCGCGACCCCGAAACTATGGGTCCAAATCTTCCCTGACCCCCGATACGGATGCCACCCGTACCACATTGCGGGCTATCTCTGGGTATCCGATGGACCGGGTTGTCGAAGAGATTGGACAGAATTTAAGCAACGTGAGTGTCCTTTATCCTTTAGTTATTTTTTATGAGCGTGTCCTTATTTATTCATTCTTTTTGCAGCTCAACCATTTGTTCCAGGGCCGCATCTCTTCTCTATCTCATCTTCGTGACTCTCAGTCCATGGAAGATGAGTTGAAGAGAATGAAGCGCCTGTGCAGAGATCTGGAAGGTGAGGTTGCACAGAAGATTGCAGACGCCTCAACCTTGTCTGAAACCAATAAGAAGTTGGCTGATGACTGGGCTGCTCAAAGAAACTCTCTGAAACAAAAAGAGCAGGACATCTCCCAACTTAGGGGAGAGTTGGGAGCTGCGAGGTTGGAACTTGCAGCTGAACGCGCCAAGGTTATCATCAAAGACTCGATGATTACTGATCGTGATGTGAACCTTGATTCTTCTCGGAAAGAGAACTCCATGCTCTCCGACCAACTGGGAGAGCTTCACGAGGAGAACAAGAAGCTGCTGGAGTCGCAGGATGAATACAAGAAAACGATAATGCGACTGGAAAAAGCGGACCAGACAACATCTGAAGTGGTCAACCGTGCAACTGAGGAAGCTCGACTTGCAACTGAAGAGCTCGACTTGCAACTGAAGAGCTTCAACGTGTGGTCACCCATCTGGAGACACTCCAAGCCGATTTTCTCGTAAACGTGCGAGATTATAATGACTTGGTTGATCTGGGTCCTCATGTTTGCCCGGGCTTCGAAGCTGCAGATGTTCATGAATGGGCCCGCAAGTATCCCAAAGAAGCCACCGAAGTTCGTGATCGGGCGCTTGCTGAGGAAGCGGATGAGGAGGAAAGGGAGAATGAAGAGGAGGAGATTCTAAAAGCGCTTGCTGACGTTGATACAGACTTTTCTGTAGACGATCAGGATAACAACGATGAAGCGGGCTCTGAAGATATCCCCCCCCTAAAATAGATTAAATCCTCTATCTTTTGTTGTAACTTACATTCCCTTGTAATTCTTTTCAAATCAATATATGGAATGTTTTCTGAGTGTTCTGATTAATAATAGTTAATTAACTAAACAACATATTAGTTAAATAGTTCAAACTATTACAAGAATATAACCCTACTTAATTGTTAAAAGTACAACTGTAGGTTATCTGCGTGCCAAGTATTGGGGATGCCTGTTCCATCTTCCCGCTTTAACTTGTACGTGCCTGGTCGGAGTTCTTCCTCCACCACGTATGGTCCTTCCCAATTTGCGCCTAGTTTGCCTTTAGAGCAGTCTTTCCTGCCGACACTCGCTCTTCTCCATACTAGACTTCCTTTTCTTATCGCTTTACCCTTGACATTCTTGTCGTGATATCTAGCGATACTTTGTTTATAAGCTGCATTCTTTGCCTGTGCATTATCCCTAAGCTCATCCACTAAGTCCAGAGTTATCGCACATGATCTTATGTTTTCTTCCATGTCATAAGATAACACTCTGACTGTTGGAATACTCAGCTCTGTTGGGATTAGTGCTTCCATTCCGTATGCTAGTGAGAACGGGGTTTCTCCGGTGGGTGTCTTTTCAGTGGTTCTATACGCCCACAGGATCTCTGGTAGTAGATCTGCCCACGAACCTTTGGCCTGTTCGACTTTTTTCTTCAGTCCCTGAACGATGGCTCTATTTGTGATTTCTACTTGCCCATTACCCTGTGGTCTGTATACCGATGAAAAATGGATTCTAGTGCCCATGTTCTCGCACAATCTCGTAAACTCCCCACCGGTAAACTGTGTACCGTTATCTGTCACTATATGCATTGGAACACCAAATCTGCACATTATGCATTTGAAGACAAATTTTGTTGCTGCTCCTTGCGTTATCTTGGGTACAGCCAATGCCTCGACCCATTTAGTAAAGTAATCGACAGCCACAAATATAAATTTAGCTTGGCCTGTCGATACTGGAAATGGTCCCACAATATCTAATCCCCATATTGCAAAGGGGATGGGGCTTTCTACCCCTGTTAGCTGAGTTGCGGGATTTCTCTGTATGTTTTTGTGTATTTGACAGGCCTTGCATTTTCTTGCAAACAGGACTGCATCTTTTTTCAGTGTGGGCCAGAAGTATCCTTGCCTTATTCTTTGGGCCAAAGATCTTCCTCCTTGATGTACTCCGCATACTCCTTGATGAATCTCCTCTACAATGAATTGTCCTTCTTCTGTTGAGACACATTTCATTAGAGGTCCATCGTAGGATTTCTTATACAGAATATCACCGATTAGGCAGAATCTTGAGACGCGTGTTTGTAACTTGCGTCTTTCATTTTTATTTTCGGGAAGTTTCTGTCCCTTGAAATATTCTATCAAGGGCTTCCTCCAGTCTTCTGCCAGGATCGTGACTAAGTTACAAGAAGGTGTAGATGCTGAGTCAACTAGTATCTCTCTCTGCCCCCCCTCGAAAGCAGAAGCTAGCTTTGCTAGGGCATCAGCTGAGTTATTTTGACTCCTTGGTATCTGCTCTACTTCAACTTTAGTAAACTGTTTTTTAATTTTTTCCAGTGTGGCTGCGTATTGCACAATTAGAGGTTCTTTAACAGTAAACTCTCCTGTGAATTGCCGAGCCACTAATTGAGAATCTGTTCTAATAATTACTGAACAGGCCCCTAACCTTCTGAGGATTTTCATTCCTTAGATCACAGCTTCGTATTCTGTTATATTATTCGTAGCTGAGAACTGTAATCTGATGGAATGCTCATATATTCGTTGGTCTGGAGTGATTATCTTTATTCTCACTCCTGCACCTGTACTGCAGCTTGAGCCATCAACCTCTATTATCCAAGGTTTTTCTTTGCTTTCCTGGGTCATGTCTACAATAAAGTCTGCAACTGCTTGCCCTTTAATGGCTGTGGCAGGAACAAAATCTACATCGAACTCGCTTAACTCCAGTGCCCACTTCGTTAATCTTCCGGAAGTATCTGGCCTGTGGAGGATTCTGCGCAGTGGATGTTCTGTTAAGACTTTGATTGTATGAGCCAGGAAATATGCTCTAAATCTGCGTGCTGCGTGTACTACTGCCAGGACTATCTTTTTCACTGGAGGATATCTTGTTTCTGCCCCTTCTAGCCTTTTGGAGTGATAATATATCGGGATCTGTTCACTGTCCCTTTGACATATTAGCACTGCACTAATAACCTCTTCTGAAGCTGCTACGTAGACGTACAATTCCTCCCCAACTTTTGGCGAAGTTAGGTGTGGTAGAGAGGCCAGATGTGCTTTGAGCTGTTGAAACGCCTCGTCACACTCTGTAGTCCATGTTATTGCCCCTTTTTGACTAGTTTTCAGTAGCTGGAAAAAGGGTTTGCATTTATCTGCTGTTTTGGAAATAAACCGACTTAAGGCATTGATTTTTCCATTCAGCTTTTGTACCTCCTTTATTGTTCGAGGTGGTGCTGTTTCTAGTATTGCTGCTATTTTATCTGGGTTTGGCTTTATCTCTTTCTGCCCTACATAGAATCCAAGAAATTTTCCTTCTTGTACTCCGAAGCTGCATTTGGCAGGGTTTAGCCTTATCCCATAATTTTGCAGGGTTTCTAGGGTTTCTTTCAGATCATTTGGGTGTTCATCTGCTTTTTTGGACTTTACCAGAATGTCATCTACATATGCCAGGATATTTCTTCCTTCCTGCTTTTTGAAAACCTTGTCCATCAGCCTTTGGAAGGTTGCTCCTGCATTTTGTAGGCCAAATGGCATGACTTTATAGCAATATGTCCCCCATTCTGTGATGAATGATGTAGCCTCCTCATCCTCTTCTTTCATCAAGATCTGATTGTACCCTAAATGTGCATCCATCATGGATAGTAACTCATTTCCTGATGCTGCATCTACTAATCTATCGATAGATGGGAGTGGGTAGCTGTCTTTTGGACACGCTTTGTTGAGATCTGTGAAATCTACACACATCCTCCATTTCCCATTAGATTTTTTGACCATGACTGGGTTCGCTAACCACTTTGGATATTTAACTTCCCGGATGTGCCCAGCTTTGATCAATTTATCAATTTCAGCCTGTGCTGCCTCCTTTCTTTCGGCTGCGAGTATTCTTCGCTTTTGCCGTATAGGAGTAAAACTACTGTCTATGTTAAGCTCATGGCACGTTATAGTACGCTGTACCTGTGAGGGTGCCTCCCCTTCCCATACAAACGTGTGCACATGGTTTTCTAATAGCTGTAGTAGTGATTTTTTTAATTCGGAGGATAAAGATGTCCCCATTAGGACTCCTCCTTTTGAGAGTTTGACCTCCTCAACTTGATTAGCTGAGGTTGTGTCTTCTTCTTCCTCTCTTTCTTGAATGTACAGGGTTATAGGCTTAGCTATTTTAGTTGCCTTCCTGTACGAATTTCTGGAGTCTTTCTGTGCTCCAAAAACTGTTGCCATTTGCCATCTCTTCCTGGGTACCTGAAGCATTGATGGTAGGATGATGGTATCGCTTTGAAACCATGAATGCTTGGTCTACCCAAGATCCCATTGAACGGAGAGTTTATGTTGACCACAATGAAGTGTGCCGTGCGTGATACTCTCCCGTTTCTTTTTCCCAGGGATATCTGTAGATCGATGGCTCCTACTACTGGGGCCTTTGTGTTTGTAAACCCATAGATGGCTTCCTTAGCCGGGGTTAACTGATCCACTTTGTAGCCCATTTTTTCGAACGCAGCTAGGTATAATATATCTACCGAGCTGCCGTTGTCTACCATCACTTTGTTCAGACTTAAGTCATCCCCTATATCCACTTGTATCACTAGTGGATCTTCATGTGGGCTGGCCACGTTGTCCAGATCTTCCTCAGAGAAGCTTATTTCCTCGCTTGGGTACGATCTTTTCTTAGATTTTGGTACCGTTGTAGTTTGCATCACTTTGCGCGAGTAACTTCTGCTTTCTCCTACCGATCCTCCACCGAAGATTAAATTAATTACCCTTCTTTTGTGGTCAGTGTCTGAATCGGGACTCTTTGAGCGTTGGCGCTTACCCTTGTTTTTCGGGTCCCTGCAGCCTTGTCGCCCCCTTTCTATTTTATTTATATATTGCTTCAGCTTCCCCTCCTTTACTTGTGTATCTAGGAAGGTGCTTAGCTCCCTGCAATTTTCTGTATTGTGCCCGTAATCCTTGTGGAACTTGCAATACCTGTTCCTCCTTGTTCGGGCCTCTTTCGTTGCAGGGTTCAACTCTTCTATTTGAGGAAATCTTATTCTTCCTTTTTCTTTATTATAGATTTCCTCTTTTGGAGTGCTGAAAACCGTAAATCCCAAGTCTTTGTACTTTGGATATCTTGATTTTCCGAACTCCTCAGATGTTTGGTAGACCTTTCCGTCGTGTTTTGGTCTCCAGGATGATTCTCTTTTTTCAAATTTCTGGAATTTTTTCTTTGGTGCTTCATACGCTTTTTTGTTGCTTATGACACCTCTCTCTTTTTCTTTTTCTTTCTCATCCTCCTCAGAGTTTATGTATTTTTGGGCCTTTGTTAGCAGGTCCTCCATGCATTTTACATTACTTACGTTTAGCTTTATTGCTAATGGCGTGTTCATGTCTAGCCCTTTTGAATATGCGCATATTGCGATTGTTGTGTTTAGATCGGAGATTTTCTGCATTGCTTCCGTGAATTTAGTTGTATAATTCCGGAGCGTATCTCCATTCTGTTTGATTGCAAACAGTGATTCTGTGCCCTTCCTTACCCTTGTGTTTCCACAGTGTTGGGCGACGAACTTCTTTTTCAAGTCCTCGAAATTCGTTATGCTCCCTGGCTGAAGTTCGACGAACCACCTATATGTAGGTCCCTTCAGTGTTCCTGGGAATGCTCTGCAGAGAATGTCATCCCTTGATGTGGCCCACTGCATTGCCCCTACGAACATATTTATGTGGCCTGCTGGGTCCATTTTCCCATCGTAAACCTGGAGCCTGGGTAGCCTAAACTTTAGAGGTGCTGGTTTTACCATCAGTGATTTGTGCAAAGCATCCATGCCTACCAGCCAATTTGGGACCTCACCTCCTTCTTCTGTGTCTCCCGTACTTTCTTCCTGTACGGGTTTTCTGAAAAAAGGTTTGGGTTGCCCCTCTGGTTTGTGAGGTAGTGGTGCGCTGGAGTGTGCTGCCCTATGACTTGACACCTCCTGCTGTGCCTTGGCCTGCTTTAAGGTTTGAGCTTTTGTATGGTATATTGATACCCTAGATTTTTCAATATCCTTTATCTTCTCGCTCATTTTTGCTATGGTTTCCTTCATTTCCTCCAGCTCTTCTATGGGTACTTTTATGAACCCATGAGTGGATTCTGATGCAGCAATCCTTGGTCCCCTGCTGCTTGTGGGTTTCTCCCTTTGAGGCTGTTCTTCCGAAGGTTTTTCAGTGATGAGTCGGATAGCCTCTGCTATCGCCTGAACTGTGATGTTCAGATTTTCCCCTCCTGCTGACGCTTGGGGAGTTTGCCCAAGTTCACCTTCGGGTTCAGTCTCAGGTCCTGTGGGAGTCCTTTTATTTTTATTGGCCTTAGGTGGTCGACCTACTGGCCTTTTAGTTTTTGAGTTGCCAGGTTGTTGCCCTGGCGCCTCTTGAGAATTCGCTCCTCCTCCTTGGGAAGTGCTTCGAGTTACCACCATCCTGGAGTGTTCGACTTTTCCTGGAAGGGGTGTTCGACTTTTGCCTGGAGAGGAAATTCGATCTTCAAGAAGTCGATCTCTAGTGCACTTGGAGGATTCCTTGGAAGCCGATGTTCGAAAGCCTAGCTCCTTGAGGGGTCGACTTTTTTTTCGGAAGAAAAAGTCGATCTCCTGAAATGTCGATCCCTTGCTGGCTGATTTCCTCGCAAAACTTCCTAGCTGGCGACTTGGAAAAAAGTCGATCCCTTTTTTCGAAGAAGTCGAGGAGCTTTTGTCGTGAGTATCTTTGAATCACAGACGGCGCCAACTGATGGGGGTGAAACCCGACCAGTACTCCAAGACGCGCAAGCAAGCGCCAAGCGGGGAACTCCGCGGGAAACCGGACCGGAACTCAAGTGTGCAGAGCTCTGCTTCGCTAGAAATCCTTCTTCTCCAAAATGACTTGCCTTTAATGAGTGGGGGGTGCCCTCTATTTATAGGGGTTCTTATGGGGTCAATCTGGTCATTTGGGCAGTAACCGCCTAACTGCCTAACTGATCAGATTGGGTCCAGGGGTCGACTTTCCAGAGATCGACTTTCTGGGGGTCGACTTTTCCTGGTGATCGACTTTACTCAAAAGTCGATCCCAGGGAAGTCGATCCTCAGGAAAGTCGATCTTCCTAGGATTCGACCTGGGACCTCCATAACCCTAGAATAGATACCTCAACTCATCTTAGGCTATCCGGACTTCTAGTTGCTGGTAGGTTGTGACCGTGTTCGGGATACTGTATCACCAATTTTCTTTTAGGAGATTGTGTAGCTTTAACTTCAAGGTCATGATTGTATAACATTTTGGGAGAATGAATCTCCACACGTTTTGTACTCCTCAAATTTGAACTCTTTAACTAAGATTTTATGTAGCATTGATTCCAAGATCTTTGTAGTTAATATGTTGGATATGCTCTTGGAATTTCTCATGATTGCACTTCTACACATTTTCTACACCTTGGGTCCATTTGAAGCTTGAATAAATAGTTGTAGCTTTCACACCTTGTTGATTAACCTTTAAGACATTGATCAACTTGAAACAAGAGTTAATGCAAGCAAATAGGTGTGCAAAATTAAATACAAGCTTCAATAATTAACTTGATCAATAGTAAAAATGTGTTTGATGGAAATAATTAAAACTTAATCTCATTTTAGTTTAATCATATATCAAGTCAATTTTATCTATATGAGTCTAATAGATTTATTCATGTAGCTTTAACTCATATATATATATCTATATCATGTTAATTAGCGTTTATTATACTTCAAATTAATTAACAACTAAATATGTCATTGAGAATCTTATTTCTACAGTTACATCAAAATGCTTATTCTAAAACATCTAAATAGGATTAGTGTAAAACTAATAATACGCTTAATTCATAATTCAATAATTAGATCTTTTCGGTACTAACTCCACTTGATGTATAGTTCGCCTTCAATCGCTTATCACAGTTAATGGCTACTCTAAATTAGTAGATATAGTTAGGGGTGAGATTCCCCAGTCCCGACCGAAATCCCCGACCATTTTCGGGTACGGGGATGGGGATTGAAATCTCCACCCCGGATAATCCCTCTACCTGGGAAAATTGCATATAAACCCTATATAATATTTTATATAGTATACTTTATATAAATAACCTTATATAATATATTAAATACATATGTTTATATTTAAAATATATTAAATATCCATACAAAAATTATATTTAACCCTTATAAAAGTCATCTAAAAAAGTGATAAAACATAATAACACAACATAAAAATCATTACTAAATTATTATCTATTTACATTTTAATTATTTAAATTTTAATATTAAGACTATTTACATTTAAATCAGTATTTTAATTACATTAGTAAATAGTAAATAGTAACATTAGTATATTACTGTTAAAATATATATATATATAATATAATATTTTGGTCGGGGAAGGGGAAGAGTTTTGGGTCTGAAGATGGGGAACGCAATCCCCGCCCCGTCATCGAATAATTAATAACAACAATGAACCAACCTAATGGAAAAATTGAGTTGAGTCTTGTAATTCGACATTTCAATCTACAAATCTTCTTCAAAACACAAATTAAAAAAAATTCCAAAATTTATGATTGTCTGTCTTCTTCAGCCATCTGAATGTTTGTTCATCATATGCTATGTTTAATGAATTACAGGTATCTGTTAACTGCATCTTCATCTAATAATAATATCTGTCTAGCTAACAACCATTACTATTAAATCATCAATTCAAATTTAAACATAAAAAGTTGTTGGTTGTAATTGTTCTTCCCTTTGTTGATCTTAGTATAAAAACCTGAACATTCCCCACCTTTTCTCCATCAAATAATTCCATCGATCATCTAGCTTTTCGTCCAATAAAAGTTATACATTTCATCAAATAAAAGTCCAAATTAAAATGGCTGCATCTGCATACTCCTATTTCACCATACTTCTTGTGTTCCTCTCCTTTGACCTCAATTCATCCTCTCCTCCTAAATTGAATCCCTTTACGAAGGAAGTATGTGAATCTGCTCCCAAAGAAGATAAAGAACTTTGTACCAATCGTTTATCTGGTGTTGAGTGTTTAGATAAAAGAAGCCTTGTGAAGAATGAACTCAATGTAACTCACGGTTACGCTGAAAATTCTGTAAAATTAGCTAAACATGTTGTCGAGATGAAGAAAAGGACAAATTCTATTAACACCAAGGCTGCTGAAGAATGCGTGGTGAAATTAACAGGCGTGGCGAAAATCATAAATGGAACCTTTCCATTTATTGAATTTGAAAAGTACAAGGTGGCTGATGAAAGGATTAAAAGTTGCTATGCGGATGTTACTGAATGTTTAGTTTCCTACAAAGTTGTCATTAATCCTTTAGAACTCGCCATTAAACTACTCCTTCAATCTATGGACATGGTTGCTATCGTCATTGCCCATTCAAAAAAGGAGTAAAGGACCGACCTACTCATTATTTTTTCAACATATGGATGGATCCAGAGAGAAACATTCTATCATCTATGAAGTTTTGTGCAGATAGAAAATTTTCATATTTATTATATTTTATACATATATGTATGTTGATGTAAAGATGAGGTTCTTGGAGAATCAAATATCAAAAGAATGGGATATTATTTTGACCTATGCCAATTTTTTAAATCATTTTTAGTTCAACAAGATAATTAAAACCTTCAGTGTCTTATACTATTGCACCTCCATCGAAAACTATTTGATGAGAATTTCATTCCATCAATCACAACTGCCTTCCATTCCATCGGTGATCGACAATGATATTCACAATCCTTGATATCTAGGGTTTCCCTTCATTTTTAACGGAATTCCCAAAATTTAGTCGTATTTTTTTGTAAATTTATAACGAAATTTCTACAAATCAGACCTACTGTACGTGGATTCGTATTATTGGAAAAAAATTATCTCAAAAAGAAATCTAGTGAATAAATATTAGGATTGTAGAGCCAATAATACGATTGTGTAGAGATCTGATACTTCGATAAGCAAGTTGGGGGGAATGGTGGAAAGTATAAGAGATAGAAAGCATAAAGACATGATAGTTGAGGGAATTTGGTCGAAGATGCTTATAAAATTCTTTATTCTTTTGTGGAGGGTGAAATGTGATCACCTAAACACGTTCAGGAAGTTAAGAAGTTGGAAAGTACAAGTACTTTCTGTTTGCTTGCTATGCAATCTGAAAGATGAAACTAGTAATCATCTTTTCTTTAACTGTTCTTATTCCAGATCTCTCTTAATTCCGTAGGCGGAGCACCTGAATCTCGCCTTCTGAAAAATAATGAATATTCCAGTTCTCACCAAATCCAGTTCAGATATTAGATTGGGGGATCTGACGGAAGCTGCGCAAAAAATTACGCACCACTCTCCCTCTTAGGGGCTACTATGGAATGCTATTTAGTGCTTGTCATGACATATATGGACGGAATGAAATAAAAGATATAGAAAGCACGTTAGTAGGCCTCCTGAGGTAGCCTTTAAGGAGGTCATTAAAGACATTAGTCTCTCATTTGATTCAATGTATTACATGAAGAGTTGTTGTCACCCTTTGGAGACATCTATGATGGAAGTATGGAAGATCAATCTTCTGAGACAGCGTATTTAGTTACTGTATAACTAGACTACATAGCTAATGAGAGAGAGTCAATGAGCTTTTGTTCTTTTTTTTACTTCTGTTTTTATTTCCGTTATAGCTACCTTAGAAAAAGTTAACGGATTTTCATTCAGTTAAATTAGTTTAGAAAACTAATTATAAAGGGATTGAAGATATATTTTATTTCATTTTGTATGTTTAATTTCAATATTAATTCATTTTCTAAGTTTCTATTTTAATTCTCTTTCATTTTTACAAATTAATTTAAGGTAAGGATA
Source organism: Zostera marina (assembly GCA_001185155.1). NCBI lineage: Eukaryota > Viridiplantae > Streptophyta > Magnoliopsida > Alismatales > Zosteraceae > Zostera > Zostera marina. The sequence continues at coordinate 567,219 of LFYR01002215.1, read as the reverse complement.
ATAATGATATAAATTAATAAATTTAAGGATGGTTTAAAATAAATGTGAAAATTATCAAATTATTTATGAAATAATTTTCTCTGATATAACCACAGAAATTATTTATATATAATATACCTCATTATCCTTGGTCTTTACTGGGCTGGCACTCTAGGACCCGGGCTGGACCGGGCCATCTAGAATCGGGTTTGGGCGGTTCTAGACAACTTACAAGGTCTGGCCGCATCTCTGATTGTGCCGTAACACCAATATAAATCAATCCCTAATTCGATATTATGGTAGTGAAATTTTAAAAAAATACGTACACAACGAAACTCGAACCCTTAATCTTCAGAAACCTTAATAGTTACTGTGATCATGCAATTTAGTTAATTAAATCATCTTGTCGTGACTTTGTTCACCTCTAAATCTTTTGTGTTCATCCTCAATCACCTCAAATCTAATATGATTCTTCTTAAACGTCGACTCCAGTAGATCTTCGTCACGATAAATCTCCCTTGTAAATCTTCGTAACCCTAACCTAACCCTAAATTCGATACAAATTTTTCACAAAATAATTTTTCAAATTTAAGGAAAATCAAAATCCGTCGCTAAAAGTCTGTTTTCTTGTAGTGTTGGGCTGATCTAGTCCAATATCCATGATAACAGACTACCGGACTATTCGTCTCATCGAAATCACACCTTCAATTTGTGAGAAGCCTCGTATAACGCGAAATCTGGTCCAGTATTCCCGTCGATAGGCCGGGAATCACCAGATGGAGAACGACGTTAAGAAGATTGGGGAAGAAGAAGTGAAACTGTTTTTTAACAGAAAAAGGGAAAACGATTTTATTTGAATTGATTAATTTGTAGTTTTTACAATATCTATTTATAAAATTTTCTATTTTATTACAGCCCAAAACTAATTAATATTTGCAACTTGATCCTTCACCATCAAATATCTTTATTTCATTTCTGGGCCGGATCTGAGTTTTGGGCTTGGTCCATTAACCTGAAATAAACTTCATTAGTAATATCAACACTTAGTTTAATTAAACTATGACTAATACTTAGTTTAATTAAGTTTTAATTAAGGAGTAATACTTAGTTTAATGTTTTAATACTAATACTCCCCCTCAAGCTAGGCATAAATATCTATTATACCTAGTTTGAACAACGTATTACTCATTTCTATCTCTCCAATTCCTTTTGTCAATATGTTTGCTAATTGGTCATTAGTACCAATTGATTTTAAGGTAATTAGACCTTTTTCTAATTTCTCTCTTGTGAAATGGCAATCTCTTTCAATGTGTTTGGTTCTTTTATGAAAAACAAGGTTTTCTGCTATATGTATGGCAGCTATATTATCACAAAATATTTGAACTGGTTTATTATTATAAACTCTCAGTTCATTTAGCAATTGATTTACCCATGTTATCTCACTTGAAAGTTTAGCCATTGCCCTGTATTCAGCCTCTGCTGATGATTGAGAGACCAGTTCTTGTTTTTTTGACTTCCATGAGATTAAAGAATCTCCTAGAAGAACACAAAAGCCTGTTACTGACCTCCTGGTTAGGGTGCAAGAACCCCAATCAGCATCACAATATCTTCTTAATATAAGGGGTTTATTGTTGGTTATCATAATTCCTTGTCCTGGAGATTTTTTAAGATACCTTAATAGTTTAAAAATGGCATCCATATGTAATTCAGTGGGTTTCTCCATAAATTGACTTAGGGTCCTAAGAGCAAAAGTAATGTCAGGCCTTGTTGTATTTAGATAGATTAGTTTTCCAATTAATCTTCTATATTTAAAAGGATCTTTTATGGTTTTGATTCATCTTGTCTCCAATCTTGTTTTTCAATTGGTATTTTTGATGGTTTACTCCCTAGCAGTCCATTTTCATTTAAAATGTCTAGGGTATATTTTCTTTGGGATAAGAAAATTCCATGGTCTGAATAAGACACTTCAATTCCTAGGAAATAATGTAGTTTTCCTAGGTCTTTTAGATTAAAAAATGTATTAAGATCTTTTTTCGGTTTTTCTATCTCCTTCTCATTATTTCCTGTAATTACAATGTCATCCACATATATTACTAAGTATAGAACAAATTCAGTGGATTCTTTAATGAAAAGGGAATAGTCTGAAAATGATTGTTTAAAATTCATTTTCAGTAATGTATCTTTAAGCTTGGCAAACTATTGCCTAGAAGCTTGTTTTAGTCCATATAGGGACTTTTTTAACTTACATACCCTTTGATCTTCTTTTTTAAGAAACCCAGGTGGGGGTCTCATGTATATATCCTCATTCAGATCACCATATAAAAAAGCATTATTTACATCAATTTGATGTAAATTCCAATTTTTTGTAGTAGCTACTGTGATTAGTATTTTAATGGTTGTTATTTTGGCTACTGGAGCAAAGGTATGATAATAATCAAAACCTTCTATTTGGGAAAATCCCTGAGCCACTAATCTAGTTTTGTATCTGTTTATTTCCCCATTTTGGTTATATTTGATTTTAAAAACCCATTTGGATCCAATGGGTTTTCTTGTGGGTGGAAGAGATACCAAGTCCCATGTTTTGTTTAACAAAAGGGCTTCCATTTCATTTTCCATGGCTTCTACCCAATTTGGGTTTTAGAAGCTTCTCCATAACTATGAGGTTCATTGCTCATAGAAATTTTTCTTAAATATTCCTTTTTCTTCTTATTTATCTTTTTATATGATATGTATTTGTTTAATGAGTGATCAGTGCTACAGTTAATACTATCATAATCACTATCTTCCTTATAATAGAAAACTTTATTTTTAGATGAGTGTTGTATTCTAGTTGATCTTCTATATTGTGTGGTATTTAGTTGATCAGAACTAGTTTCATTTGACTGTTTATCTGTTTCAGTAGAATCATCATAAATCCTATTATCAGAACCTTCTATGTGGTGGTTTTGTGTGTTTGAATTTGGCAGAATACTGATATCAGTATTCTGCAAATTTTTACTGAAATTTGCTGATCTAGGAGAACTGTTTTTGTCTGTAATATCAGTATTTTTACCTAAATTTTCTCCAGAATTTGATGACTCAGGAGAGGTGTTTTTATCAGAGTTTTTATCTAAACTTTCTCCTGAGTTTGATGACTCAGGGGAGGTGTTTTTATCAGAGTTTTTATCTGAACTTTCTCCTGAGCTTGAAACTGATATATCAAGATCATTTACCTTGTTTAATATTTGATTTTTTGATGATTTGTGTATTAATTTATCATCTTTAGATGCAATCTCATCATCTATAATGAATTCAGAACTATCACTCTTATTTTGTATTAGATTATTGTCTAATACTTCTTTAGTTCTATCATCCTTTTCATCAGAAAATTTATTTATAGTCTGATTTTTTAGATTATGATTGTTTTCATAAATCTTTAAGATAAAATCATCAAAGATGCATTTGTTTTGATTTTCTTTTAAAAAAACTTCTTTAATTGTTTTAAAGGAAATACCATTTCCTTAAAAGTAACATTTCTACTTATTACTATTCTTTGAGATTCAATATCCAAAATTGTGTATCCTTTTGTTCCTTGTGGATACCCTAAAAAAACACCTCTTTTTGCCCTTACAGAAAACTTATGTTCTCTGTTGGTATTATCATAATAACAAAGACATCCAATTATCTTAGTTAACATGATATTAGGTTTTTTTTCATTTAGAATCTCAAATGGTGTTTTATTTTCTAAAGACTTAGAGCAAGTCCTATTTATTATGTATGTTGCTCCTAAAATACAAAAACCCCAAAATTTGATTGGAAGGGCAGCTTGTAACTTAATTGCCCTAGCAATATTTAATAGGTCTTAATTTGTGTTTTCTCTCAACTTTACTATTTTGTTGAGGAGAATAGGGGCAAGAGAATTGATGGATTATACCATTCTCTTTTAGTAGTTTATTAAATTTTTAAGAAGTGAATTCTAACCCATTATCACTTCTTAAGGTTTTAAAAACAGTATTAAATTGGGTTTTA
>LFYR01002215.1:522773-563132 GCA_001185155.1 Zostera marina | reverse complement strand
GTTGTTCTACTTTTATCTTCTACTATGGTTAAAAAATAGAAGTTTTGATCAAATGGTGGTATTGAAAACATTCCCCAAATGTCAACATGAATAAGATCAAAACAGTTTTTACTTTGAGATATACTCTTTGTGTATGATAATTTTTGTTGTTTGGCCAAAGGACATATATCACATAGAGAAATGATTTCTTTATTTGATTTAGAATTGTTTGAAAAACTAATGCTATTACATGAATTTTCAGCTAACATTCTAAGCTTATCATGTGATACATGCCCCATCCTAGCATGCCATAGTTTGATGTCTTTAGCAACACAACAAACTTCCTCTTTATCAAATGTATAAACCCCATTTTCAGCACTAGCCTGTCCAATCAGATCCTTGCTGTGAGGATCCTGAAAAAAACAGTGTTTTTTATTCAAAAAAATACATATATCCATATCTTCAATGATCCTATATAGAGAAAATCAAATTTAGTTTGAAGTCTGGAATGTAATATACATTTTTTAAAGTTATTGTTGGAGAAAGTATGATTTCTCCAACTTGTTCAATTAAAAAACAATCACCATTAGGTAATAAGACTCTTCTAATTTTATTTGAAGGTCTAAGATTAACAAAAAACTATTTGTTTCCACACATATGTTGTGAGGCACCACTATCACAAATCCATTTAAAATTAGAAGATTTATATGCAAAACAAGCTAAATTAGTTTTAATATCATTAAAAAAAATACCTGTATTTTTCAGGAACATGTTTTGCATGATTTTATATTCCTCATCAGTAATGGTGTGTGTGATGGCTGAACTAGCATGCTCTGTTTTGAACTTCTTAGTAGCAGAGAAAGAATTTCTAGCTGCATCTTTCTCAGAAGGATATCCAGTCAGATGATAACATGAATCTTTGGTGTGACCATAAAACCAACAATGGTCACATCTGATTTTTAAATTGAGTTTAATTTCTTTCCTACTGAACTTATACTTCTCAGAGTTGAAAGGTTCATTCCTAATGTTAGAAGCCTTTCTTACAGCCATAGCACTGTCCATGGGGGTACTTTCATAATTATATTTTTTTAATGGTGACCCCTCTTTGCTTTTCATCAGTAATTACTGTTGAAAAGGCAGAATCCATATTTGGAATTTCTTTTCCAGCCAATATTTGGCTTCTTACATTTAAAAATTCCTAATTTAAACCTAAAAGGAATTTGACCACTTTGTCTTGTTCAACCTCTTCTTCCCAAGATTCAATAGCTCCACATGTGCAAACACCACATGTACATTTCTTTATTTTACTAATATCTTGCAAGGCATCCCAAGCTGATTTTAATTTTATGTAGTAATCACTCACTGACATATCTCCTTGAAATAAATTGGCCAATTCTTGACCAATTTGAAACCTCAGAGGTGCCTGCCCTTGGCTGTATCTTATTTTTAAAATTTCCCAGGCTTCATAAGCACTCTCAGCAGATCTAATAGAGGCTGCTATATTTTTATCACAAGCATTAATAATCCAAGAGAAAACTACCCCATTTACTGTCTCCCAGGCCTCAAACTCTTCTGAGTTTTCATCCTTAGGCCTGGAGACTTTTCCATTAATAAATTTCTGCTTTCTCCTGGTTACTAGCCAAAGTTTCATATCTTTGTACCAGGTTGGGTAGTTTGATTGACCTTTAAGGAGGTCATTTACAATTTTATTACTCGGATTATCGCTAGAATGTAAAAAGTATACAGATGACCTGGTTGTGAATGTTGTTTCTAGGTCAAATGGCTTTTTTTTCAACAGCAACAGAAGCTTCCATCTCTGTGCTTGTTTCTTTTTCGACATCCATGAAATCAGAGTGTGCAATGCACTAGAGAGAATGAAAACAACAGCGAGTTCCCAGAGTCGACCGATGATACCATATAACGCGAAATCTGGTCCAGTATTCCCGTCTATAGGCCGGGAATCATCAGATGGAGAACGACGTGAAGAAGATTGGAGAAGAAGAAGTGAAACTGTTTTTTAACAGAAAGAGGGGAAACGATTTTATCTGAATTGATTAAATTGTAGTTTTTACAATATCTATTTATAAGATTTTCTATTTTATTACAGCCCAAAACTAATTAATATTTGCAACTTGATCCTTCACCATCAAATATCTTTATTTCATTTCTGGGCCGGATCTGAGTTTTGGGCTTGATCCATTAACCTGAAATAAACTTCATTAGTAATATCAACACTTAGTTTAATTCAACTATGACTAATACTTAGTTTAATTAAGTTTTAATTAAGGAGTAATACTTAGTTTAATGTTTTAATACTAATACCTCGAGCCATAAGACGGTCTTTCTTTCTATTGAGCTATCTTCCTTCCTCTTAAATTTATACACCCACTTGCATGACATAATATTTGTGTTGGGTGGTGCCTCAACTAGTGACCATGTTGCATTCATACTTAATTCTAGCTTGTATTTCTTTCTCCATTTCTAGAATCCACTCATGAGATTTAGAGGCATGTTTGAATGAGCGAGGCTCCGTAGAATCATCAAATTGAGTAAGTTCCAATCCGGATAGTGCTTTGTAATTGATCGACCAGTGGCATATTTCGTTGAACACAACCCGATGTGTGCAGCAGCGGAGGTATTATTATGGAAGATAATTTTGCTTTCAGCCATCCTATTTTGCTCGTGTATGAGGACATGATTTTCTGTGACAAATACCCTGAGACACAAAATATGATTGAAGAGTTTGAAATTTTTACTTTCAATCATGATTTGAAATTTTGAAAAAATATTAGTAACCCCAGATTTCTACTTAATTGAGAGTAGCCAAATAAATCTAGAATAATCATCAATAAATATACAAAATATTTATTTCCATCAAAATATGATATACTGGTGAAGGTCCCCAGACGTCACTGTGAATGAGTTGGAGGTTCCATTATTTATAATTTTGCCATCCCCTATGTGATTTACTTTAAGTTTCGTGCCATTACCTAATTGGACTTAGTCCGGCCTATTGTATGTTTGTGGAGTGAAAATAGCCTGTACATTTGGAAAAAAATGATGTGTGGCCCCAGAATCGGGGGACCATGCAATGGGCTTAGACTGATCAATATCATTATTACCATAGTGGGCCTCTTGGGCTGAAGTGATATTTATGACGGGTTGAAGTGATACCAAAGCAGATATTCCGGCAAGATCTCCTCCGGAGGTGATTCTTTTCCATTGATGAACATGGGAGATTGAAGCAGTTTAGCAGTGGGGTAAATTATTTCTTCCAGACGACGTAGTTGGTCTGCGTCAACTTGATTTGTAGGAAGGATTGGATCGATCCAATTGATGGCATCGTTTTGAAGAACTCCGATATGGTGCCTCAAGACCGGACAACCTGGAGAGTTGCTCTGATAAAATCTTGACTTTTCTAGTATGATCGGCCATGGAAGATGAGAGCAAGATGAAGAGATGAAGCAAGGAGGGAGATTAGTAATTTAGGGTAATTAATCGATGGATCAATTGCATATTATTGAGTCATTTTATATACACTTAACCAGAGAATAAAGATGTACAACCACAATGTAGTAGGGGTTGTTACATCAAAATGTTTATTTTAGAAACATCTAAATAGGATTAGTGTAAAACTAATAATGTGCTTAATTCATAATTCAATAATTAGATCTTTTCAGTACATCACACTAACTCCACTTGATGTATAGTTGGCCTTTAATCGCTTGTCACGGTTAATGGCTACTCTAAATTAGTAGTTATAGTTAGGGGTGAGATTCTGTAACCCGGCTGTTATTGTCGGAGGAAGCCCGGTGTCCGATGGAAGAGTGATTGCCGGTAGAGGAGAGAGATCCGGAAGAGTTAGACGTTTTTGAAGAAGTGGAGGCGGGTTTAGATCTGGAAACCTTAGAAAGTGTTCCTCTTGGTTTAAATATTCAAGGTATCAAGTACAATCTGACAATGAAGTACAAAGCTCACTTAGAAAGAGCAAACGCAAGAAGATCCCAACACACAAGCTGCTGGACTACGAATTGGATTAAAAGTTGGGCCTATTCGGTGGGCTCGAATTAATTAGATTGAATTGTTTTTATTTCTATTGTGTAGCCTATATAAGGCGAACCCTAGACTCTATTTCTTTTTTTAATCAAGTTATTTGTGGTTTTAAACCCTAGCCGTCAGGCCACAAGGAGAGTAGATCTCTAGCTCCTAGCCTTCATTTTTGCCAAGGAATTTAGATCCGGTTACATTGGTGCTTTCAACAGTGAATCTATCTCGGAAGAAAGGATGTCAAGACGTCAGAAACAACGGAATAAACGATTCGATCAAATCTTTCAAGGGTCGTCGTAGTCCTTAACTAGGTCCCCTAAAGGGAAGTCTCGTTTTCCAGATCTATTAATTGAATACCTCTATCACATCATATGTTGTTAGGTTTTTTTTATGGCAACAATGGAGGAATTACTGAGGGAGATGCGCAAGGAACAAAATGAACATGCCTTATCATTAAACTCTACAGTAACTCAATTCTCGGCTGTTACAAAATAGATGGAGGCAAGCTTTCTATCTTCGACGAAAGCCTTAGAATCTACAGTTCACGGGATTCAAATAAAACTGGGATTGGCACTGGAAGAAGATATGGATGATAACAAATCGGTGGAGAACGGATCGAGCAGTGGCAAACAGGACTTTATGAGGCCTTCGGCGAAAGATGTTCCTAAATTCTCGGGATTAAACATTGAGGAGTGGCTGCTCAAGATTACTAAATTCTTCCGTCATTATCATATTAAAGATGACAAGAGATTATTTCTGGCAACTCAGAGTATGGAAGGAGATGCTCTTGACTGGTTAGTTTAGATGGAAGAGGAAGGGAATATTGATTGCTGGGGGGATTTCATTGCTGATATCACGAGGCAATTTGGAAGAAATCCTTATGATGTTCCGACAGGTAGATTAAGCAAATTACAACAAGATACAATGTCTACAGCCGAATATCAACAAAAGTTCAAAAATCTAGCAACTAAAGCTCATGGTGTTTCAAAGGCTGCTCTAAAAGAAATGTTTATTACGGGCCTAACACCGGTTGTACAAGAAAAGATTTTATTGGCCAAACCAAAGGATATCAATGACGCATTTTCTATGGCAAATATGTGTTGTGAGTTCCAAAATCAGAAGTTGAAAAGTAAGGTGAAATGGTCTAATTATGAAAACAAAGCATATATACCACCACCTCATAAAAGGCCAGACAGTATTTTATCTTCCATACCCAATATAAGAAAATAGTTAACGGAAGAGGAGAAGAAGATAAAAAGAGAAAAGTCATTATGCTTCAATTGTGACGAAAAATGGGTTAAAGGCCATAGATGTATGGGGAAATTATTATTATTGTCCGCCGATGGGAGTCAACTTACGGAGGTGACAGGTTATGATAGCTCTGATGAAGAGAGGGAGAATGAAAAGGTACCAATAATTCTGAGGGGAGAGAAATCATTAATCAGCCTAGATGCTCTAGATGGGATAATCAGCCCAAGGCAATTCAGGATTTATGGATCTATTGGCAGTAATAGAGTACCAATGTTATTGGATTTGGGATCAACCCATAACTTCATTCAATCCAGCTTGGTAGAATCCCTTAAACTACTGGTGTCAAAATTTTTACCATTTGATGTGTCTACAGGTAGTGGCGATAAATTGAGGTGTACCAGAGTTTGTAGAGAGGTTAAAATTGAAATTCAAGACACGGTTATAAAAATCGACCTGTACTCACTAGCTGTTTCTGGAGCTAATGTTGTATTAGGGGCACAATGGTTGGAAAGTCTGGGAAGAGTAGCGACAGAACACAAAGAAATGTATATGGAATTTTAGTTTGAAGGCAAGAAAACTGTATGGTATAGTCAGGAATTAGTGGACGATAACCCAATATCCAGTAGAGAGTTGAAGTCTTTTATTTCACATCAGCCCATGGGATATTTTTTACACATTGAATTAATAAAGGTTGAGGCAGAAGTTGAAAAAGAATTTATTGATGAGGAGGCAGAGAAGTTGCTATTGGAATTTGAAGATGTTTTCGAAGTTCCAACAGAACTTCCTCCTTTCAGAGAAAGGGATCACTATATTCATACAATCCCTAATGCTAAACCCGTTTCGGTGAGACCCTATCGATATCCTCAATATCAGAAAACAGAAATAGAAAGTCTTGTTAAGGAGATGTTACATCAACGAATTATAAGACCAAGTACCAGCCCTTATTCATCTCCGGTTATTTTAGTGAGGTAGAAGGACGGTGGTTGGCGTTTATGCGTAGACTACAGAGCTCTAAGCAACATAACAGTTAAGGATAAATTTCCTATTCCTACAGTGGATGAACTTTTAGGCGAACTTAATGGAGCTATGGTATTTTCAAAGTTGGATTTAAGATCAGGTTATCATCAAATAAGAATACATCCACCAGATGTGTCTAAAACAACTTTTAGGACTCATAGTGGTCACTTCGAATTTCTAATAATGCCTTTTGGGCTAACCAATGCTCCAACAACGTTTCAAGCATTGAATAGTATTTTCCAGAAACAATTGAGGAGATTCGTTATTGTGTTTTTCGATGATATTTTAGTTTTTAGCAGATCTGAACAAGAACATGGAGATCATTTAAGAATTGTTTTTGAGATCCTAAGAAGTCATTCTCTAGCGGCCAAGAGAAACAAATATACATTTGGAAAGAAGGAATTACAATTTCTGGGGCATATTATTGGGGGAGAAGGAATTAAGCCAGATATATCTAGAAAAAATCGATGCTATGATGAGATGGCAGTTACCAACAACGATTAAGCAACTGAGAGGATTTCTAGGCCTTACGGGCTACTATAGAAGATTTATTAAGCAGTATGCACACATAGCACATCCTATGACAAAATTACTAAAAAAGGATGGATATGTTTGGAGTGAGGAAGCTACAATAAGTTTTGCAAATTTAAAAAAAGCAATGTTATCACCTCTAGTTCTAAGTTACCCAGATTTTTCTATAACCTTCGCAGTAGAAACAGATGCATCTCAGTCGGGTATTGGAGCAGTACTTATGCAGAATGATCATCCTATAGCTTATTTTAGTTGTAAGCTAACAGGGAAAAGAAGAAAAGCTTCTACATATGCAAGAGAATTATTTGCTATCACCAGGGCAATTGCGAAATGGCGTCACTACTTATTAGGGAGGCATTTCATTATTAAAACAGATCACAGAACATTGAAGAATCTATTGACATAGATTATTCAAACTCCGGAGAAACAAGAATTTTTATACAAATTATTAGGGTTCGACTTCGAAATTCTTTACAAACCACGTAAAGAAAATCTTGCAGCGGATGGACTGTCCAGAAGATTTGAAGATGAATCAGAAGAAAGTGAGGTGGTAAGAGGAAGCACTATGTTTTCTATTTATGCATCTAAGGCTGATATTATCCTGAATCTGAAATCTGAGATCAAAGATAAAGGATGGGAAAACATGATAAAAAAATATATTAAAGATGGAAAGCTTAGCCGAACAAATTATGTTTTCACAGAAGGTTTAATTATTTATAAGTCAAGAATATGGGTTCCTAAGGATTCAAATGTTACATTAAAAATTATGGAAATCCTATATGGATCGGTTCTAGGTGGTCATACTGGTATCGACAGAACAAGTAAACGTATCAAAACTTCTTTCTGGTGGGAAGGTATGTCGGTTCAAATTAAAGATATGTATCTACTTGTTTAACTTGCCAACAGATGAAGAATGAGAATATTAAGAAGTATGGATTATTATTACCGTTACCGATTCCGGAGGCCGTGTCGCAAGATATCTCTGTTGATTTTATTACGAGTTTACCGATTATTAGAGGAAAGAGCGTTATTATCGTTGTGGTGGACAGGTTGTCCAAGTTTGTACACCTAGGGGCTCTACCGTCGACGTATACATCAACAAGTGTCGCTGAATATTTTATAAATAATATCATCAAACTTCATGGCTTCCTACGATCAATAGTCTCCGAACGGGGGGGAAGCTTCACCGGCAAAATGGGTGCAAATTAGCTGTCTTCTGCCTACCATCCACAATCGGACGGGCAAACAGAAATAGTAAATAAAGCAATAGAACACTACCTCAGGTCTATTGTGCACGAGAAGCCTAGGCGTTGGCTGGAATTCTTGCCGTGGACGAAGCTCTGGTACAATTCTTCGTTTCACACTTCTATGGCTATGAGTCCCTTTAAAGCTTTATATGGTCGTGACCCTCCGGATGTTCGTATATTCCGCAAGATTCAAAAATCCAAGCAGTAGATCTGGAAATGTTGAGAAGGGAAGAGATTTTAGAAACAGTAAAAGAAATTTAAATAAAGCTCAAGCAAAAATGAAAAGAGCAGCAGATAAATATAGAACACCTATATGCTTTGAAGTAGGAGATACCGTACTAGTCAAACTTCAGCCATATAAACAGTCATCTATCAAAGCTGGGTTGAATCATAAAATGGGCCAAAGATACTACGGACCATTTACTGTTACAAGAAAAATAAATGAAGTAGCAATGATGATAGATCTACCACAAACAAGCAAAATACATCTTGTATTTCATGTTTCAAAATTAAAAAAATTCAGAGGTGATAGCTCTAACGTCATACCTTGCAGGCTTCCGGAAATTTCAGTGGATAATGGACTTGTAATCGTGCCAGATTCGTTGGAGGCTAGAAGAACAACACTCAAGAACGGGAAGAAAGAAAAGGAGGTATTGGTCAAATGGAATGGGTTGAATGATTTAGAAAAATCATGGGAGAAAATAAACGACCTGTGCAAAGCTTTTCCCAAGGCCAGATTCGAGGTCGAGTCTTTTGTGGAGGACGGAGGAGATGTAACCTGGCGGTTATTGTCGGAGGAAGCCCGGTGTCCGATGGAAGAGTTGTTGTGGTAGAGGAGAGAGATCCGGAAGAGTTAGACATGTTTGAAGAAGTGGAGGCGGTGGGTTTAGATCTGGAAACCTTAGAAAGTGTTCCTCTTGGTTTAAATACTTCAAGGTATCAAGTACAATCTGACAATGAAGTACAAAACTCACTTAGAAGGAGAAAATGCGCAAGAAGGTCCCAATACACAAGCTTCTGAACTACGAATTGGATCAAAAGTTGGGCCTATTTGGTGTGTTCTAATTAATTAGATTAAATTGTTTTTATTTCTGTTAAGTGTGTAGCCTATATAAGGCGAACCCTAGACTCTATTTCTTTTTTTAATCAAATTATTTGTGGATTTAAACCCTAGCCGTCAGGCCACAAGAAGAGTAGATCTCTCCCAGACTTCATTTTCTACCAAGGAATTTAGATCCGGTTACAGATTCCCCGTCCCCGGCCATTTCCAGTTACGGGGATTGAAATCCCCACTCCGGATAATCCCCCTACCTGGGAAAAATTGCATATAAACCTTATATAATATTTTATATAGTATAATTTATATAAATAACCCTATATAATATATTAAATATATATGTTTATATTTAAAATATATTATATTCCATACAAAAATTATATTTAACCTTAATAAAATTGATCTATAAAAATGAACATAATAACATAACATACAAAATTTACCAATTTATTTTAATTTACTAAATTATTATCTATTTACATTTGAATTATTTAATTTTTAAATATTTAGACTATTTACATTTAAATCAGTATTTTAATTACATTAGTAAATAGTAAATACTAAATAGTAACATTAGTACATTACTGGTCCGGGACGGGGAAGATTTTTGGGTCTGAAGACGGGGAACGCAATCCCTGCCTCGTTATCAGATAATTAATAACAACAATGAACCAACCAAATGGAAAAATTGAGTTGAGTCAAATCTTCTTCAAATTGAGTTGAGTCAAATCTTCTTCAAAACACAAATTAAAACAAATTCAAAAATTTATGATTGTCTGTCTTCTTCAGCCATCTGAATGTTTGTTCATCATATGCTATGTTTAATGAATTACAGGTATCTGTTAACTGCATCTTCATCTAATAATAATATCTGTCTAGCTAACAACCATTACTATTAAATCATCAATTCAAATTTAAACATAAAAAGTTGTTGGTTGTAATTGTTCTTCCCTTTGTTGATCTTAGTATAAAAACCTGAACATTCCCCACCTTTTCTCCATCAAATAATTCCATCGATCATCTAGCTTTTCGTCCAATAAAAGTTATACATTTCATCAAATAAAAGTCCAAATTAAAATGGCTGCATCTGCATACTCCTATTTCACCATACTTCTTGTGTTCCTCTCCTTTGACCTCAATTCATCCTCTCCTCCTAAATTGAATCCCTTTACGAAGGAAGTATGTGAATCTGCTCCCAAAGAAGATAAAGAACTTTGTACCAATCGTTTATCTGGTGTTGAGTGTTTAGATAAAAGAAGCCTTGTGAAGAATGAACTCAATGTAACTCACGGTTACGCTGAAAATTCTGTAAAATTAGCTAAACATGTTGTCGAGATGAAGAAAAGGACAAATTCTATTAACACCAAGGCTGCTGAAGAATGCGTGGTGAAATTAACAGGCGTGGCGAAAATCATAAATGGAACCTTTCCATTTATTGAATTTGAAAAGTACAAGGTGGCTGATGAAAGGATTAAAAGTTGCTATGCGGATGTTACTGAATGTTTAGTTTCCTACAAAGTTGTCAAAAATCCTTTAGATCTCGCCATTAAACTACTCCTTCAATCTATGGACATGGTTGCTATCGTCATTGCCCATTCAAAAAAGGAGTAAAGGACCGACCTACTCATTATTTTTTCAACATATGGATGGATCCAGAGAGAAACATTCTATCATCTATGAAGTTTTGTGCAGATAGAAAATTTTCATATTTATTATATTTTATACATATATGTATGTTGATGTAAAGATGAGGTTCTTGGAGAATCAAATATCAAAAGAATGGGATATTATTTTGACCTATGCCAATTTTTTAAATCATTTTTAGTTCAACAAGATAATTAAAACCTTCAGTGTCTTATACTATTGCACCTCCATCGAAAACTATTTGATGAGAATTTCATTCCATCAATCACAACTGCCTTCCATTCCATCGGTGATCGACAATGATATTCACAATCCTTGATATCTAGGGTTTCCCTTCATTTTTAACGGAATTCCCAAAATTTAGTCGTATTTTTTTGTAAATTTATAACGAAATTTCTACAAATCAGGCCTACTGTACGTGGATTCGTATTATTGGAAAAAAATTATCTCAGAAAGAAATCTAGTGGATAAATATTTGGATTGTAGAACCAATAATACGATTGTTTGGAGATATGATACTTCGATAAGCAAGTTGGGGGGAATGGTGGAAAGTATAAGAGATAGAAAGCATAAAGACATGATAGTTGAGGGAATTTGGTCGAAGATGCTTATAAAATTCTTTATTCTTTTGTGGAGGGTGAAATGTGATCACCTAAACACGTTCAGGAAGTTAAGAAGTTGGAAAGTACAAGTACCTTCTGTTTGCTTGCTATGCAATCTGAAAGATGAAACTAGTAGTCATCTTTTCTTTAACTGTTCTTATTCCAGATCTCTCTTAATTCCGTAGGCGGAGCACCTGAATCTCGCCTTCTGAAAAATAATGAATATTCCAGTTCTCACCAAATCCAGTTCAGATATTAGATTGGGGGATCTGACGGAAGCCGCGCAAAAAATTACGCACCACTCTCCCTCTTAGGGGCTACTATGGAATGCTATTTAGTGCTTGTCATGACATATATGGATGGAATGAAATAAAAGATATAGAAAGCACGTTAGTAGGCGTCCTGAGGTAACCTTTAAGGAGGTCATTAAAGACATTAGTCTCTCATTTGATTCAATGTATTACATGAAGAGTTGTTGTCACCCTTTGGAGACATCTATGATGGAAGTATGGAAGATCAATCTTCTGAGACGGTATTTAGTTACTGTATAACTAGACTACATAGCTAATGAGAGTGAGTCAATGAGCTTTTGTTCTTTTTTTTACTTCTGTTTTTATTTCCGTTATAGCTACCTTAAAAAAAGTTAACGGATTTTCATTCAGTTAAATTAGTTTAAAACTAATTATAAAGGGATTGAAGATATATTTTATTTCATTTTGTATGTTTAATTTCAATATTAATTCATTTTCTAAGTTTCTATTTTAATTCTCTTTCATTTTTACAAATTAATTTAAGGTAAGGATAATAATGATATAAATTAATAAATTTAAGGATGGTTTAAAATAAATGTGAAAATTATCAAATTATTTATGAAATAATTTTCTCGCATTCATAATTTTCTCTGATATAACCACAGAAATTATTTATATATAATATACCTTATTATCCTTGGTCTTTACTGGGCTGGCACTCTAGGACCCGGGCTGGACCGGGCCATCTAGAATCGGGTTTGGGCGGTTCTAGACAACTTACAAGGTCTGGCCGCATCTCTGATTGTGCCGTAACACCAATATAAATCAATCCCTAATTCGATATTATGGTAGTGAAATTTTAAAAAAATACGTACACAACGAAACTCGAACCCTTAATCTTCAGAAACCTTAATAGTTACTGTGATCATGCAATTTAGTTAATTAAATCATCTTGTCGTGACTTTGTTCACCTCTAAATCTTTTGTGTTCATCCTCAATCACCTCAAATCTAATATGATTCTTCTCAAACGTCGACTCCAGTAGATCTTCGTCACGATAAATCTCCCTTGTAAATCTTCGTAACCCTAACCTAACCCTAAATTCGATACAAATTTTTCACAAAATAATTTTTCAAATTTAAGGAAAATCAAAATCCGTCGCTAAAAGTCTGTTTTCTTGTAGTGTTGGGCTGATCTAGTCCAATATCCATGATAACAGACTACCGGACTATTCGTCTCATCGAAATCACACCTTCAATTTGTGAGAAGCCTCGTATAACGCGAAATCTGGTCCAGTATTCCCGTCGATAGGCCGGGAATCACCAGATGGAGAACGACGTTAAGAAGATTGGGGAAGAAGAAGTGAAACTGTTTTTTAATAGAAAAAGGGAAAACGATTTTATTTGAATTGATTAATTTGTAGTTTTTACAATATCTATTTATAAAATTTTCTATTTTATTACAGCCCAAAACTAATTAATATTTGCAACTTGATCCTTCACCATCAAATATCTTTATTTCATTTCTGGGCCGGATCTGAGTTTTGGGCTTGGTCCATTAACCTGAAATAAACTTCATTAGTAATATCAACACTTAGTTTAATTAAACTATGACTAATACTTAGTTTAATTAAGTTTTAATTAAGGAGTAATACTTAGTTTAATGTTTTAATACTAATACTCCCCCTCAAGCTAGGCATAAATATCTATTATACCTAGTTTGAACAACGTATTACTCATTTCTATCTCTCCAATTCCTTTTGTCAATATGTTTGCTAATTGGTCATTAGTACCAATTGATTTTAAGGTAATTAGACCTTTTTCTAATTTCTCTCTTGTGAAATGGCAATCTCTTTCAATGTGTTTGGTTCTTTTATGAAAAACAGGGTTTTCTGCTATATGTATGGCAGCTATATTATCACAAAATATTTGAACTGGTTTATTATTATAAACTCTCAGTTCATTTAGCAATTGATTTACCCATGTTATCTCACTTGAAAGTTTAGCCATTGCCCTGTATTCAGCCTCTGCTGATGATTGAGAGACCAGTTCTTGTTTTTTTGACTTCCATGAGATTAAAGAATCTCCTAGAAGAACACAAAAGCCTGTTACTGACCTCCTGGTTAGGGTGCAAGAACCCCAATCAGCATCACAATATCCTCTTAATATAAGGGGTTTATTGTTGGTTATCATAATTCCTTGTCCTGGAGATTTTTTAAGATACCTTAATAGTTTAAAAATGGCATCCATATGTAATTCAGTGGGTTTCTCCATAAATTGACTTAGGGTCCTAAGAGCAAAAGTAATGTCAGGCCTTGTTGTATTTAGATAGATTAGTTTTCCAATTAATCTTCTATATTTAAAAGGATCTTTTATGGTTTTGATTCATCTTGTCTCCAATCTTGTTTTTCAATTGGTATTTTTGATGGTTTACTCCCTAGCAGTCCATTTTCATTTAAAATGTCTAAGGTATATTTTCTTTGGGATAAGAAAATTCCATGGTCTGAATAAGACACTTCAATTCCTAGGAAATAATGTAGTTTTCCTAGGTCTTTTAGATTAAAAAATGTATTAAGATCTTTTTTCGGTTTTTCTATCTCCTCATTATTTCCTGTAATTACAATGTCATCCACATATATTACTAAGTATAGAACAAATTCAGTGGATTCTTTAATGAAAAGGGAATAGTCTGAAAATGATTGTTTAAAATTCATTTTCAGTAATGTATCTTTAAGCTTGGTAAACTATTGCCTAGAAGCTTGTTTTAGTCCATATAGGGACTTTTTTAACTTACATACCCTTTGATCTTCTTTTTTAAGAAACCCAGGTGGGGGTCTCATGTATATATCCTCATTCAGATCACCATATAAAAAAGCATTATTTACATCAATTTGATGTAAATTCCAATTTTTTGTAGTAGCTACTGTGATTAGTATTTTAATGGTTGTTATTTTGGCTACTGGAGCAAAGGTATGATAATAATCAAAACCTTCTATTTGGGAAAATCCCTGAGCCACTAATCTAGTTTTGTATCTGTTTATTTCCCCATTTTGGTTATATTTGATTTTAAAAACCCATTTGGATCCAATGGGTTTTCTTGTGGGTGGAAGAGATACCAAGTCCCATGTTTTGTTTAACAAAAGGGCTTGCATTTCTTTTTCCATGGCTTCTACCCAATTTGGATTTTTAGAAGCTTCTCCATAACTATGAGGTTCATTGTTCATAGAAATTTTTCTTAAATATTCCTTTTTCTTCTTATTTATCTTTTTATATGATATGTATTTATTTAATGAGTGATCAGTGCTACAGTTAACACTATCATAATCACTATCTTCCTTATAATAGAAATCTTTATTTTTAGATGAGTGTTGTATTCCAGTTGATCTTCTATATTGTGTGGTATTTAGTTGATCAGAACTAGTTTCATTTGACTGTTTATCTGTTTCAGTAGAATCATCATAAATCCTATCATCAGAACCTTCTATGTGGTGGTTTTGTGTGTTTGAATTTGGCAGAATACTGATATCAGTATTCTGCAAATTTTTACTGAAATTTACTGATCTAGGAGAACTGTTTTTGTCTGAAATATCAGTATTTTTACCTAAACTTTCTCCAGAATTTGATGACTCAGGAGAGGTGTTTTTATCAGAGTTTTTATCTGAAATTTTTCCTGAGTTTGATGACTCAGGGAGGTGTTTTTATCTGAACTTTCTCCTGAGTTTGATGACTTAGGAGATGTGCCTGTATTATCTGTATTTAAATCATAAAATACTCCATCATTTGAAACTGATATACCAAGATCATTTACCTTGTTTAATATTTGATTTTTTGATGATTTGTGTATTAATTTATCATCTTTAGATGCAATCTCATCATCTATAATGAATTCAGAACTATCATTCTTATTTTGTATTAGATTATTGTCTAATACTTCTTTAGTTCTATCATCCTTTTCATCAGAAAATTTATTTATAGTCTGATTTTTTAGATTATGATTGTTTTCATAAATCAAGATAAAATCATCAAAAATGCATTTGTTTTGATTTTCTTTTAAAAAAACTTCTTTAATTGTTTTAAAAGGAAATACCATTTCCTTAAAAGTAACATTTCTACTTATTACTATTCTTTGATATTCAATATCTAGAATTGTGTATCCTTTTGTTCCTTGTGGATACCCTAAAAAAACACCTCTTTTTGCCCTTACAAAGACATCCAATTGTCTTAGTTAACATGATATTAGGTTTTTTTTCATTTAGAATCTCAAATGGTGTTTTATTTTCTAAAGACTTAGAACAAGTCCTATTTATTATGTATGTTGCTCCTAAAATACAAAAACCCCAAAATTTGATTGGAAGGGCAGCTTGTAACTTAATTGCCCTAGCAATATTTAATAGGTCTTTGTGTTTTCTCTCTACTTTACTATTTTGTTGAGGAGAATAGGGGCAAGAGAATTGATGGATTATACCATTCTCTTTTAGTAGTTTATTAAATTTTTAAGAAGTGAATTCTAACCCATTATCACTTCTTAAGGTTTTAAAAACAGTGTTGAATTGTGTTTTAACCATTTTGATAAAAAAATGAACTATCTCAAAAACTTTGGTTTTATCTTTCATTAAATAAACCCAAGTTGTTCTACTTTTATCTTCTACTATGGTTAAAAAATAGAAGTTTTGATCAAATGTTGGTATTGAAAACTTTCCCCAAATGTCAACATGAATAAGATCAAAACAGTTTTTACTTTGAGATATACTCTTTGGGTATGATAATTTTTGTTGTTTGGCCAAAGGACATATATCACATAGAGAAATGATTTCTTTATTTGATTTAGAATTGTTTGAAAAACTAATACTATTACATGAATTTTCAGCTAACATTTTAAGCTTATCATATGATACATGCCCCATCCTAGCATACCATAGTTTGATGTCTTGAGCAACACAACAAACTTCCTCTTTATCAAATGTATAAACCCCATTTTCAGCACTACCCTGTCCAATCAGATCCTTGTTGTGAGGATCCTGAAAAAAAACAGTGTTTTTTATTCAAAAAAATACATATACTCATATCTTCAATGATCCTATATAGAGAAATCAAGTTTAATTTGAAGTTTGGAATATAGTATACATTTTTCAAAGTTATTGTTGGAGAAAGTATGATTTCTCCAACTTGTTCAATTAAAAAACAATCTCCATTAGGTAATAAGACTCTTCTAATTTTATTTGAAGGTCTAAGGTTAACAAAAAAATCTTTGTTTCCACACATATGTTGTAAAGCACCACTATCTCAAATCCATTTAAAATTAGAAGATTTATATGCAAAACAAGCTAAATTAGTTTTAATATTGTTAAAAAAAATACCTGTATTTTTCAGGAACATGTTTTGCATGATTTTGTATTCCTCATCAGTAATGGTGTGTGTAATGGATGAACTAGCATGCTCTGTCTTGAACTTCTTAACAGTAGAGAAAGAGTTTTTAGCTGCATCTTTCTCAGAAGGATATCCAGTCAGATGGTAACATGAATCTTTGGTGTGGCCATAAAACCAGCAATGGTCACATCTGATTTTTAGATTGAGTGTAAGTCCTTTTCTACTGAACTTATACTTTTCAGAGTTGAAAGGCTCACTCCTAATATTAGAAGCCTTTCTTACAGCCATAGCACTGTCCATGGGGGTACTTTCATAATTATATTTTTTTAATGGTGACCCCTCTTTGCTTTTCATCAGTAATTACTGTTGAAAAGGCAGAATCCATATTTGGGATTTCTTTTCCAGCCAATATTTGGCTTCTTACATTTAAGAACTCCTCATTTAAACCTAGAAGAAATTTAACCACTTTGTCCTGTTCAACCTCTTCTTCCCAAGACTCAATAGCTCCACATGTGCAAACACCACATGTACATTTCTTTATCTTACTGATGTCTTGCAAAGCATCCCAAGCTGATTTTAACTTTATATAGTAATCGCTTACTGACATGTCTCCTTGAAATAAATTGGCCAATTCTTGGCCAATTTGAAACCTCAGAGGTGCCTGCCCTTGACTATACCTTATTTTTAAAATTTTCCAGGCTTCATAGGCATTCTCAGCAGATCTAATAGAGGTTGCTATGTTTTTATCACAAGCATTAATAATCCAAGAAAAAACTACCCTATTTACTGTCTCCCAGGCCTCAAACTCTTCTGAGTTTTCATCCTTAGGCCTAGAGACTTTTCCATTAATTAATTTCTGCATTTTCCTGGTTACTAGCCAAAGTTTCATATCTTTGGACCAGGTTGGGTAATTTGATTGACCTTTAAGAAGGTCATTCACAATCTTATTACTCGGATTATCGCTAGAATATAAAAAATATACAGATGACCTGGTTGTGAATGCTGTTTCTAGGTCAAATGGGTTTTTTTCAACAGCCAGAAGCTTCCATCTCTGTGCTTGTTTCTTTTTCGATATCCATGAAATCAGAGTGTGCAGTGCACTGGAGAAAATGAAAACAGCAGCGAGTTCCCAGAGTCGACCGATGATACCATAAAAGATCAGATTCACCCACGATTTCACGACGAAAGGCCGAGAACCAGTAGGAGCGATGCCGGCGGGAAGAAATTGGGGAAGAACGATTTGAAACAGAAAGAAAACTAACTTTTAGACGAATTGAAAGAATGTATTTTATTGAATTTAATTGTAGTTTTTACAATATGTATTTATAAGATTTTCTATTTTATTACAGCCCAAAACTAATTAATATTTGCAACTTGATCCTTCACCATCAAATATCTTTATTTCATTTCTGGGCCGGATCTGAGTTTTGGGCTTGGTCCATTAACCTGAAATAAACTTCATTAGTAAAATCAACACTTAGTTTAATTAAACTATGACTAATACTTAGTTTAATTAAGTTTTAATTAAGGAGTAATACTTAGCTTAATGTTTTAATACTAATACTCACATACAAAATCCTAGTATGAAATAGCATTTATTTCTAGATTTAAGGATCATAATTCAAAGGTGAAAAAAAATCTGTACCTTCTTTCTTGATTTCTTCTTTTCCAGAGGTCTCGTTGATTTCTTCTTCTGCCTCTTTCTTTTACAGTGTTTCCTAAAAGTTTTCCATCCATCAATATTTTTACCTTTTTGTCCCTAGATTTTAAAAGTCACCTATGGTAAATCAAGAATTATTTCCTTCCTTTCTTTGAATTCATTCCTAGTTTAATTGTCATTTAATTTGTAACTTAATTGCAAGTTTTAATTCAAATTATTTCAAAAATAATCTTTTTACTTGATTAGGGTCAAGTAATCAAGATATGTATTTGTCTCCACCTCTTCCCATTCCTAACCCATTAGTTGGATTTAATTAACCCACCAAGTTTATTGTAATTGGTTCAACTTTATAGTTATAAATGATACAATAAAAAAATATAACAGTAAGAATGATTGGTATGTTGGTTGACTAGATAAAAATTATCAAAAAGATTTTGAGATCGAATCTTTTTATTTGAATAATTATTCTTACTTCCTAATACTTAGTTAAATAATTATTTTTACTCCCTTAGTTAATTAAGCTCTATTTTTTAGATAAATTATATTAGACTTCAAGGTGAGAACGGGGTGGGTCGAGGGCGGGGCGGAACGGGGCGGGTCAGGTACTCTGACTTCCTACCCCAACGACCGGGGCGCGGATCGGGGCGAATCCGGGGCGACCCGCCCCTAATGAAGTAATAAAAAAATAAAATTTATATTATAAATTTTTATAATATAGTAGCCTTAGTAGGAATATATAATATAGTAGGGCTCTGTCCCTAGAGCGGCAGAGCCCAGATCGGCCAGGTCATAAGAATGTAAAATTTATATTATAAATTATATATTATAGTATTATATTTATAGGATATTATTATATTAATATATTTATATCTAAAAAATGGGGCGACCCGGCCGGGGTTGAGCTTGTCTCGAGACTCGCCCCGGAATATGACTGGGGCAGCGGGGCATGGGGCAAAAATTAGAAATTCAGGGCATATATTCTCGACCCGCCCCGTTCTCACTCTTAATTAGACTCTTAGATGATTAATCATATTAAATCCTTTAGATTAATATGATTAAATTTACCTTAACTAACATGAGTGGATATGTTATTTGCATTTAGACCCTTAATAATTTTTGAGGTTAGATATCACCTAAATTGGCATCTAAAAATTAAAGGCCTTAGTTTGAGTTCAGTTTGTCCATCTCTCTATTATCTCGCTCTTTCCATATGCACCAGGATGCCACAGTTATTAATGTCCAATATAGTCGCCAAAATTTACCAACTTCTGGTATCGTTGAAATTGCATCAATTATTGAATTGAAGTTCCATTGCATCCCTAGTTTGATTAATTCTCCCATTGTATCAATACCACCATTGATTACCTGAGTAGAGTAGTTACATTCATAGAATATATACCGTCTAATGTCTACTCCTTTCCACAACAGAGAACGCAGCTCGGATCCACTTGAGCACCTTTACTTAATAACATGTCATGTATTGGTAACTTTCTGACGCCACAACAGTTAGCTTGTCTTGCTGATCCTAGACTCCCAAATTCCTTTTGTCATCTTGTCAATTGGTTACTTGGGTCTGATGGTTTCTTATATGTTCTTTTGGCTCCTCCCCGTGCCCGCTCCTTTCCAATGTCATTTGTAATTACCGTTACCCTCAATACATTCCCCTTATTTGCATCCCTAGTTTGATTAATTCTCCCATTGTATCAACACCACCATTGATTACCTGAGTAGAGTAGTTACATTCATGGAATATATACCGTCTAATGTCTACTCCTTTCCACAACAGAGAACGCAGCTCGGATCCACTTGAGCACCTTTACTTAATAACATGTCATGTATTGGTAACTTTCTGACGCCACAACAGTTAGCTTGTCTTGCTGATCCTAGACTCCCAAATTCCTTTTGTCATCTTGTCAATTGGTTACTTGGGTCTGATGGTTTCTTATATGTTCTTTTGGCTCCTCCCCGTGCCCGCTCCCTTTCCAATGTCATTTGTAATTACCGTTACCCTCAATACATTCCCCTTATTTGCATCCCTAGTTTGATTAATTCTCCCATTGTATTAACACCACCATTGATTACCTGAGTAGAGTAGTTACATTCATGGAATATATACCGTCTAATGTCTACTCCTTTCCACAACAGAGAACGCAGCTCGGATCCACTTGAGCACCTTTACTTAATAACATGTCATGTATTGGTAACTTTCTGACGCCACAACAGTTAGCTTATCTTGCTGATCCTAGACTCCCAAATTCCTTTTGTCATCTTGTCAATTGGTTACTTGGGTCTGATGGTTTCTTATATGTTCTTTTGGCTCCTCCCCGTGCCCGCTCCTTTCCAATGTCATTTGTAATTACCGTTACCCTCAATACATTCCCCTTATTTGCCTCTCTAGTTCTGAGTGTCTCGATCCGTCCACCTTGATGTATCGTTATATCGCTCTTCAATCGCGTCTAGGGTGTCAAACGAACCGAGCCGAGCTTTTGCTTATAGAGCCGGGCTCGGACTCGGCTTGTTAAGATATTATCTGGGCTCGGGCTCGGCGAGCCCAGGCTCAAGAATTAAAAGAAATTTTTACTTTAGGAGACATGGAGGATCGAATCCAAGACCTCTCACATGCTTGACAAACGTTTTACCATCTGTGCTACACCTCCATTCTCTTTAAATTCAATATTTTTTTAGTTTTTTATACTTTCTGAGCTCGAATTAAAAGAAATAATTATTTGGAAACATGGAGGATTGAACCCATAATCTCTAAAATACTAAACAAACATTTTACCAACTATGCTACACCTCTATTCTCTATAAATTTAATATTTTTTTAATTATTCATACTTACAGACGAGCCCTCACGAGCTTAACGAGCTTGAGCCTCGGGCTCGCGAGCCTGAGCCGAGCCCACCGAGCCGGGTTTTATTTGACACCCTAAATTCACGTCCGACTCCATGCTCTTGAGATAACATTGTTTCATCCTAATTGCCCATATGCCATTCTACTTTCAAATTCAACCAATATTTCTATTGATAATTATTGCATCTTGTATAATTAGCTTGCAACATTTATTCTGCTCATCACGAATCTACCTAGCTATTTGCCTTTTCAAAGAGTTGAGGCAGCATGTGTATCTCCTTGAGTTTCAATTTCAGGCTAAACGAGGAATTAACCTTGATCCCTTCCTTATAGGCGTAAATAACTATCACCAGTTTAAGCTAGGACACATTGGTAATAGCTTCAGTGAACCGGTAGGTATAATCCCTCAGAGTTTCAGGTCTATGCTTTATAACCATCAAGATGTTGTAATACTTTCTTACCCTAACATTGCATATATATTGGGCAATGAATTTTTGTGAGAACTCACCGAAGCTTGTCATACGTACAAAGGGAAAATCCGTGACCCATTGGTACGACACTACTCTTAGAGTAACCATATAAGTTCAAAATAGTATATCTACAAGAACTGCATTTGTCATAAGAACAAGTTAATGTGATCCTACAAATCATATTTCTTTGAGTATGCATTTCCAAAATTATCTTTGATGTGACCCGATCAACGATCGGTCCATCAGGCCCGTTTACTAGGTACTCTTGGCGATACTACTAAGTACCATCGTCGATGGTTCAAAAAAGTCAGCTACCTGACCGAAATGATCGATGATAGAGACCAACCATCCGAAGTCGACGACCTCGGAGATGGGTCATCCCTATCAACAACGGAACCTATCAGGCCAGCTGTCAGGCGCCAACTCTCCAAATAACCAAGAGCCCTGGAGGAATTTCTTCCAAAGATAGAGTCGGCGATAGTCATAAAGCATCGTCGATGGCTTACCATTAGCGATGCATACAATTATCGGCGATCCACTTTACCCCTACTATAAATAGGACAAGGGGATCGAGACTCTGCCATTTCTGACAGAGAAAGGAATAGAGAGAGAAGTTTTTGCCTCAGGACCCTCTTCATCTCCGAGTCGTCGAGTCATACCAAATGAGTTTTCACCTCATCAATCTCCAAATATACTAACTTAGGATGGAGTAAAGGTTGTTAAGACACAAATATGCTCATTATCAAACTTACACTAATTACCATTAGAGGTGTATTAGTGATTCTTAATACAATAGTTATTTGGAAGGATCAGTTATAATAGTGTCATATAAATACTTTAGTTTGTATTGACTATATTCACTTTTGATAATTGATTTTCTCTTTTACAAAATACAAGAGTTGTTCTCTAAGATCTGCTGCTCCCATCAAGGATTGAGTGATCTCACATGGTATCAGTTGGCCTCTCCTTCGATCGCAGGTAAAGATCTTGCTTCCGTTTACAAATTACGTTTTCTCGATCCTTGTGAATTGTTTTTTCTTTCGGTTTTCCGATTTGGACGATTCGGTTGTCTGTTTGGATTTCATTTTTTTTCCTTCTTCCTTTCATTGATTTCAATTTCAGATTATAAAGTTAATTTGCTGTAATTTTTATTATTGCAGTGACAGAGTTTCGATTTCATTGTAATTTTTTTGTTGTTGTTTTCTTTTCTTTTCTCTACTCGATTTCTCTATTGTAATGTCGATACCGAGCTCGTCCACGAGTTTCTCTGCTAGTGCTTCTCTTCCAGATAGTGTCTATAGATTCCAGGTCGGACATTGGATGCCTATCTATTTTGGAGAGCACAATTTCTGAATGTGTTGGAAATTCATCATCTTCAAAATATGGTTGATGGATCACAAGCGGCGTCTGCAGAAAAGAATGCCGATGGTTCGATTAATCAAGAATTTATCGTTTGGAAAGAAAAAAATCGTGTTGTTCTAGGGTGGATTCAAGCGTCAGTAGGCGCTCCCATGTTCTCTCTTGTTATGAATCATAAGACTGCTGCAGATTGTTGGAAGATGTTGGAAACACACTTATCTCCTCGCAAGTCTTATAATTCACAATCAATTAGGGATCAACTTCGTAATCTTGAGAAGACTGATGCTGAGTCGATGACGGATTTTATTATCAAGGTTCGTGCTTTAATTGACTGTCTTTCTTCAACTGGAGATAATATTTGTGATCGAGATAAAATAGATTTTGTGGCGAATGGACTTGGAGATGAGTTTCGTCCATTCATTATGGGCATACACACTCAACCGAATATGCTATTTGAGAAGTTCATTCATCTTATTATTCGTGAAGACCGTTACGTAAGTCAACGCAATGCTCAGAAAAGTCAACAAATTTCTTCTGATGTTCCAGCAGCCTTTGCTGCTAATTACAAGTCACGCAATAATAATGCTAGGCCTTTTTTTGCTGCTAAAAAGGGTACTAAAGGGGGTCAGAAAAAAAGATGGCGCAATTCCTCCACCAGTTCGGTTGTTTGTCAACTATGAGATACTCCGGGTCATTCGGCTAAGACATGTAGGAAAAAAGTAAAGGCATTTGCAGCTGTTGGTGACAATGTTGATGGTTTTGAAAGCAACTGGCTATTGGATTCTGGCACGTCCAACCACATGACTCCTGAGATCGAGAATCTCTCTGATGCTCAGGAGTACTCAGGTGACAAATCAATAACTATAGAAAATGGTTTAGGGTTAAAAATTTCTCATATCGGGACTGCTATAATTAAAACTAAAAATGGTGATATTGCGTTAAAAAATACTCTATTTGTTCCGCATCTTAAAATGAATTTGTTATCTATTCAATCTATGTCTAGGGATTTAAATTGTTCCTTTGTTTTAAATGGTGATAGTTTTAGGATTCATGATAATATTACTGGTAATAAATTGATGCATGGAAATGGATATAATGGACTGTATCAGTTAAATAAATTTCAGAATTCTTCAACTGCTTTTGTTGCTACTACTAATAAAAGTAATTTAGATATCTTATGACATAATAGATGTGGGCATCCATCAACCCGAATTTTAAATAAACTTTTAAAAACTAATAAAGTTAACATTAGTAATGTTAATAATAAATGTGTTACTTGCCCGTTAAATAAAATGAAAAAGCTTCCATTTAAAAATAGAGAGACTTATAGTAAGACTCTTTTAGATGTTATTCATATGGATGTTTGGGGACCAGCCTCAATCACGTCCTCTCATGGATACAAATATTATTTACTCATAATAGATGAGTATTCTAGGTTTTCATGGTTTTATCCTTTGAAATCAAAGGATGAGGTGTTCAGGAGTTTTAGAGATTTTCATGTTATGATTGAAAAATCGTTAGATTCTTCAATAAAAACTATTCAAACTGATGGTGGGGGAGAATTTCAGAATTCTTCTTTTCTTTCTTACTGTAAAGTACATGGAATTATTTCCTCTCCTTATACACCCAAACAAAATGGGTTAGTGGAGAGGAAACATGGTGATATTATTTCTGTCTCTAGATGTTTTTTTCATCAATCAGAAATACCTAAGATCTATTGGCCAGAAACGTGTTTTGCGTCTGTTTACACTATTAACAGACTTCCGTCAAAGAATTTAAAGTTTTCCTCGCCTTATTCCATTCTATACAATAAAGAGCCAGACATTAACTATTTTAGAGTTTTTGGGTCATTGTGTTTTCCTCTTATATCTAAACAAATGAGGAATAAATTTGAACCCACCTCTTTCTATTGTTGTTTTTTGGGTTATTCATCTTCTCATAAAGCCTATAAATATTTAAGACTTAAGGACTCCAAAATCATTATTTCTAGGCATATCAAATTTCATAAGGAAATTTATCCTTTTAAAGACTATAAGTTAGAAACACTTTCTTTAAAAACAAATTTTCCTACAAATTTACCAGTTTCACAGACAATTAGTTCTACACCTGTGGTATTACCAAATTTATTAGAAGAAATTAGTAATAATAGATTAGAAACATCAGGTAATCAAATTAGAAGTTTAGACCTAACAACTTCAACAGATAATTGTCCATTACAGAGGAATGAAATTGAGGAAGTGGTTCCAACAGATAATTCAACTTCAACAGTAAGTGGGAACTCTAGTCAAAACTTAAACATAGCTGCTCTCAACCTTTAGAGCAAAATGATGAGGTTCAAACTTCTGTTGTTCAAGCCTTAGAACAAACCATACCTATGAACACAGTTTGTGAGTTTCAACAACACACACAGTTAAGGAGATCTGAAAGGGAATCAAAGATTCCATTAAAATATAATATCTATGAGATAAATCTTCCAAAAGCAATGATTGCTGAGGTAATAGAGGATAATCAGTTAACTCCTAAGAATTTTAAGGATGCTCTCAAAAGTCCACACTGGCAAAAAGCCATGAATGAGGAATTTAAGGCTTTAATTGAAAACAAAAGATGGACGTTAGTCCCTCCAAACTCAAATATTAATCTGATAGGAACTAAATGGATTTTTAAAATTAAAAGAAAAGTAGATGGTTCAATTGAAAGATATAAAGCTAGACTGGTAGCACAAGGGTTTAAACAACATAAAGACATAGACTTATTTACAGTCCAGTTGTAAAATCGTCTACCATAAGAATAGTTATCTCTCTAGCAGTAATTATAGGATATAAGTTGAGACAATTGGACGTTAAAAATGCTTTTCTTTAAGGAAAACTAATTGAAACTGTTCATATCAGTAAACCACCAGGATATATAGATCAAGAAAAATCAGATTATATTTGTAAATTAGATAAGGCTATATATGGTCTTAAACAGGCGCCTAAATCTTGGTACTCAAGACTAAGTGAATTTTTGATGCTAAATGAGTTCATGAATAGCAGTGCAGACACTTCACTTTTTGTGTATAAAAAAGATGAGATATTAATTTGGGTTGTAGTTTATGTAAATGATTTAATCATCACAGGAAACATAAATGAAGAAGTAGAATCTTTTATCATTCATTTGTGCACTGAGTTCAAGTGCAGAGATTTAGGGGTTTTAAAGTTGTTTCTTGGTATTGAGGTTCAACATAATTTTGATGGTTCTATTAACATGAGTCAACGCAGATATGCTCTGGATATGTTGAGTAAACATAATATGTTACAAGGTAAGCCTAGTATAACTCCCGTTAGTCCAGGTTCTAAACTAACCAAAAATGAAAGAGTACTTTTGCAAGATGTAACATCTTACAGGGCATTAGTTGGTTCTTTACAGTACCTAACTCAAACGAGACCAGACTTGGTGTATGCAATAAACCAGGTTGCACAGTTTGTACAAGAACCTAGGTCTTCTCACCTTATTGCAGCGAAGAGAATTCTTAGATATATCAAGGGAACTTTGAACCACGGTCTGATATTCACTAAAAATTCAAAGTTCAATAAATTCATGGATATTGTGATGCAGATTATGCAGGTGATTCAGACACGAAAAAATCCACAACTGGATTATGCCTATACATAGGTGGAAACCTATGCACTTGGTCATCAAAGAAACAATCTACAGTTTCTAGATCAAGCGTTGAAACAGAGTATAGAGCTCTGGCTTCATTAGCCACTGAAATTAGATGGTCTACATTTATATGTAGAGATCTAGATTATCAAATAGATCATATTCCTTTGATACTCTGTGATAATATTTCAGCCATATTTATGGCAAATAATCCGGTGATCATACAGAGGCCCAAACATATTGAAACTGACATACACTTTGTTAGAAAATTGATCACTAAAAATCAACTTCAGTTAAAACATATATGTTCCTCACTTCAGTTGGCTGATTTATTCACCAAAGCTGTGACTTCTGACGTTTATGTAAGATTAGGTAGAAAACTCAAGATTAATTTTAGCTTATAGGTGTTGGTCGTGTTTTCTTTTCTTATTAAGATTGGAATGAGATATGAATGTTTACTTTTATTTCGCATTTGTTGTCTCATAATTGTGTTTTAATTCGGAAGTTCTTATTTTGTATTCTGAATTTTATATAATGTGAGTGAATAATATAAGAGTTGTCTATTTCCGCATTACGATCAATTTCAGATAATAAGAAAATTGTTGGAGTATGTAGATTAGTTCTGTTGAGAAATAATATTGATTGTTCTTTGATACTGCACTATGCTTATTTTTTTTTCAGATTGCGATTAGCTCAAGCAAAGTCCAGAACTTGACAGAAAATGATGAATGATAAGTTCTCATTAAATGATGAATCAATGTATTAATTGAAGAGAGGGTTTTCCCAGAACAACCAGCCACTGGGTTTTTAATCCCATCTCTTTACAATTCATCAACATTGGAACTTAAATTTTCAAGTCTTTACATCACAAGTTCTCAATAGGATATTTCAACAATTTATTTCATACACCCCAGCAAGATGATAATAAGCATGATTTGAGGAGGGGTGTTAAGACACAAATATGCTCATTATCAAACTTACACTAATTACCATTAGAGGCGTATTAGTGATTCTTAATACAATAGTTATTTGGAAGGATCAGTTACTGTAATAGTGTCATATAAATACTTTAGTTTGTATTGACTATATTCACTTTTGATAATTGATTTTCTCTTTTACAAATACAAGAGTTGTTCTCTAAGATCTGCTGCTCCCATCAAGGAATATTGAGTGATCTCACAGAGGTAATTGACAATACGGAGGTACCATAGATGTCTGATTTCCTCTAATTAGGTTTCCCAGGTCTAGGCTTATGAAAGCTCTAATGCTCAGCCTGAACTTGGAAGTCCGATATCGATTATTGAAACAATGAGTGTTGGATATAAAGGTTTCCCTACCTTTGTTAGTGTAGTTTTATCTCAGAGATGAACCACTCATATTATTGGGTGGAGGATTTGCATGATTTTTCCAGGAATGCCCTGGCTGAAACTCTTGGCTTTACCTTCGACTTGTTTTCCGACTATTATCAATGTTGGGCATTCACTAAATTAGAAAATCCAACTTCTCTCGCATAGCTAAAAATTCCTCGATATAAACCCCCCCATTTTCAACACTTTTCCAAACTATTCTTTTCCCCCTTCTTCCCTTTCTAAGAATTTTAGCCTTCTAGAGGAGGATCAAGGTACTCGATGTTCTTTGTATTCACCATTTTGAAATTTCCCTTAAGTTCGAAATAACATAATCGACTGGGCCTTACTCGAGTGTGGGAGTTGACTGAGAAATAAGAAGAATAAGATCCACTTCAACTACATCAATTGTCTAACACAAGTTTAATTGAAAGGTAAGTCGACTAGGTCTTTTTAGGAGTATGATTATTCAACCTCAAACGTACTAAGATTGTTCAACTTACTAGTCGACTCACAAGTGTGTGATAGTCGAGTTCCATAAACAACGTTAACTAATAAGGGTCTAACCTTGTCAGTGCTCTTCTAAGATGGAGTCGACTAAAGATATATAGTTGATTACCTTCTTTGATTAGTCTATGTAATTGTGATTGACTTATTGGTAGAGAACCAGAAGTCCTTCGACAGTTGAAACTCACTCTACTCTTGGTTTTCTCTCGGTGGAATAGTATTAGATACTATTAATGTTGGGATTCTACACCTATTTATAGGCTTTTGAATGGGTAAAATGTTTATTCGATGTCTAACACGATTCGGTTAGAGAATAACTGGAAGTCGAATGAGTCTACAAAGTCGAATTAGTTGACTTCTAGCTTAGTTGACTGAGATTCTAGTCTACTGATCTCCTTGGTCCACAAAGTAGGGTGGATCATATCTAATCCAAATTCTTTTACAAGTTGAATAGGCCTCATTCGACTATGCTAGTCAACTAACTTCTCAGTCTACCAACCATAGTCGAATGGACCCCATTTAACTAGGCCACTTAGGATCATGGACGTGTTAGGTGATGATACTGAGTACCATACAAAGACTCATAACTCAGATTTAGTGGTTTAGGACAGTGTTGACACAGGATTGTACACCAGCCCTTTCCGTCAACATGGATTAGTATTCTGTTCGCTTTATGTCGGACCCCAGAAGACTCCCACAAAAGTAGAACTAAAAGTCTTCGTCGAGACCCGAGTCAACTCTCCAAATTGCCAATTTGGTCTGCGAAATCGATGATTGGGGCGGCAAATCGTCTAGTTGAGGAGAATATTGTCAGAGTCAGACAGACTGCTGATCTTTCCCTTTGAACTCGACGATTTCACCCCCAACTCGCTGATTTCGGAGCGTTACTCCCGTCCTGCTCGAGCCATGATGGCCGTAAGGGCTTCCATTATGGCCGGACGTGATCTCCGCCACAGATTACGCCCCAGAGGACCTATAAAAGGGGACCCCGTACTCAATCCAAAGGCATCGGTTTCATCCTTTCTAGAGCGTGATTCACGGAGAAATCTTCGATTTGAGCACTAAATCGCTGATTTCCTCTCGGAAAACTTTACGTAGAGCGCGCATCGTGGATCTAAGAGACTCCAACACGAGATGGTAGCCGCTCGCACCACCGCGAGCGCTGGTAGGATATTATGTTCCTCATCAGGCAGAGATGCCTAAACCTTTGGAGCTCATACGATGAACAATTGATTGCATACATGTTGAGTTGGACTCCCATATATTTTAGTCAATTGGAATCTAATTAATTAATGGAAACGTCAGTTGACTAGCATACTTAGTAGAGCTTCGATCGACTAGTAAAGGGTCCAAAGCAAGATGAATGAATCATCCCTATTTAGTAAACTAAGCGGCCCAATCGACTATATTCAGTTTGATAATAGACTACTACTAGAAAAATCTTCTCGTCCTCGGCCCGCAAGCCAACCACACACAGTTGAAGAAAAGTCGACTAGGATATAATACTAGTCGACTAGACTTCCAGTCAACTTCAGCTTCTTAAAACTATTGACGAGGCTTGACCTTTGTCATCAGGGTTAATGTATATTGCCAATTGCCCATCGGTAAAAATTAAACGTCTTGACCTGGTATGACGATTCCCTGTACGGCTATCTGTATTATCACTCTTTCCATGCCATTCCAAATAAATATATAAGAGTTGCATTGTATTTCCTTAACCTTGCACAGATTGAGAAAATATTACAGATGTTAAATATTACAATGTTCGTGCAAGTTCTACCAATGTCTAATTCAATAATTTTAAATTTTTTTCTTCTAATGATAGTAAAATAATAACTACAAAAAAACTACCACTAACGACTGACTATCTGTGTTGAAAATTCTGACGCATATATATATTTCACCACTGTCTGCTGCCAATATGTATTTTCGATGGAACTTCCGATGCCTTAAATAAAAATAGACGACGAACTAAAGTTGACAAGAATCCTGGTTAGACGAAAGAAATTTTGAAGAAACATTTAAAAGTGAATTAATCAATTGGTTATTTATGGTCCTTCTTTCATAATTATTTCATTATTCCAAATATTTCATGCTTACAAAATCCCCAATACAAAAATTGTCAACATTTTAAAGCATTATAAAAACATTGGCAAGTTAATTTTTTCGCAAACATATTACCGACACATACTCCTTGAGCAAACCTTTCAGGATGTTGTTGAAGACAGTCACGATTACAGTCATCATTAACACAATCTTTGTCTTTATTGAGATTGACTGAGCACCGACCTGCTTCCACTTTCAGAACCATAGGGATGATCGATCTCCAATGTAGTATTAATCAGAAAGATTAAATAAGTTGGCTAATATTATTCCATACGACTACAAATGTTAATGTAATGAATGTTGACTAACCTGATGAAAGAGCCACAATGATCAATAACAAAATAGATGCACTGCAAGCTTTGGCCATGTTGTCGATCGAAGTTTCGGAATTTTAGGTTGTAGGAAGATAGGTGAATTTGTATCTGTTGTGTTCTTGCTTGGGACGTTATTTATAATAGGTGATCTTCAAAAAAAAATTCATTATTTAATTTATCCATAAATTCTCATTTATTGCAAATTTAATTATTCAATTTGTAGCTTTTTTTTGAATTTAAGCTATCTTTTTTTTACTCGTAAACTCCATTTATCTTCCTTCTATATATTACGGTAAATACTAATTATGTATTTTTTGAAACAACGTTATCAGAAAAATTATTCCTTATAAATAGATATTAATTTAGTATGTAAATCATTTTTAAATACAAATATTTGGCATTAAATTAATGAGAGAAATTATTGTTAAAAATTTATGATGATTTTTTTGGCAAATTATTCACGATATCAAGTGAATGATCGGCATCTAGGGAGAATGATGAAAAACCAAAGAAAGTCATGGAGAAAACGTAATGCGGAGTATAGTAGAGGTAGAGTTTTGGGTAAACAATCTCTCTTGATTGTGCCTTGAGTATGAGATTGTATTTCAAAATTTATCAGTTGAGAACTCTTCATTTGGGTCTCACATACAAACTTAATCCCAACCTTCCGTTTTCTTCTGACGAATCCAGACCGTCGGTCAGTAACATGTTACAACCGGTTTCTCCTTCTTTCTTCTTTCCTTTTCTTAATAAAATTTCTTTGCTCTCATCGTACATGTCACTCCCATGTTAGGTTCTGAATATCTCTCCCATCGTCTGAATTTCTTTTTTCCCAACTACAGTTGTTTTCTCTCTCAATTTTTTTTCCCTTCGTCTGTCAGGTTTTTTTATTTTTTCCTTGTCTATCTTATCTCTTTCCGTCAGTCTTTGTCATACCTATTTTCTTTTTCTC
This sequence comes from Zostera marina, assembly GCA_001185155.1. NCBI lineage: Eukaryota > Viridiplantae > Streptophyta > Magnoliopsida > Alismatales > Zosteraceae > Zostera > Zostera marina. Next base: position 530,935 of record LFYR01002215.1, on the reverse strand, counting down.
TCTCCCTCTCATTCACAAATAGAATGTATTAAATTGTAATTTTTTAATCTTTTTCTCTCATCTTTCTCTCTCCTTCCGTAAAAATGACAGACTTTTGTTTTTAATTTTTCTTTCTCGTATAATGACTTTGGTTTTTAATTTTTTTTCGTGACTTTTTCTCTCTCCCTCCTTAAGAATTGTGAGTGTTTAGTTTTTTAAAATTTTCCTCTCCCTCACACACTCTCTCTCACTCCTCGTGAATGTCCAAAACCAATTTTTTTTCTCTCTCTCTCTCTTCACACGATTGTCATAATGTAATTTTTATTTATTTTCCCTTTCTCACACTCTCTCTCCCTACTTCCAATTCTGATTTTCTCTCTCACATTATCACTACCTACATCTATTTTTTCATTGTATTGTTCTAATAACAACTGCATGTTTTTTCAGGTCAGGGTTTAGGGTTCACAATATCACTTCCTTTTTTCTGTATATTTTTTCTTAAATTTTTTGTTAGTTCAACTATTAATTCGACAAATTCACTTTTCTTCTTATAGGATATTCAATATCCACCTGTTTTGTCTTTAAAAATACAAATCGAGTTATTTAAAGGGAATTCTACACCGACATGCACATGTTATCGATTCGAATATATCGGCGTCCCATGCTCTCATGTTATACATTATCTGATTGGCAACCTGTATCGAAGTTTACCTAAGATTTAAAAATGTCTAAGTGGAACAAACTATGTAAAAATCACATAATTTTTCCCTCAATTTCAGAACCTGATATTCCTATGTCCAAATACTTAGTAATGTTGCAGAGAATGATGAATTATGCGAAGATGAGACAAGCTCAACTTGATATACTACTCAAATATGATGACGAAGTTTTTCAAAAACTTAATGCATCACTAGTCGTTTCAAATTTATATTCTATAACATCAATAACAAGAATTCAATTCAAAAGCCAAAAAAAACGTTGTATTGATTGGGTTTCCAGCGAAGATTAAAACAAAAGGGAGTGGTAAGAGTGGAAGACCAACGAAAATTGACGCAATGCGGATGAAGAGTGCAAAGGAAATTTATCGCGATTCAGCTGCTAAGAAAAAATAACCTTTTTTATTTTGCATTTTGTTCGTGAATTAATGTATATTTCAAATCCAGACTGTCATTAATGTTCTCCAACATTATCTTTTTTGTGTACTATGCTACTATCTAGCGTATCTATGCTATAATTAGTACTTATACGAACATTTCATTCACTCACTACGCTACTATATAATGTACTTTTACTATTATGAGTTCATAAACGAATAATTCAACCACTGACCACGCTACTATCTTCTGTACTTAAGCTAATATAAGTACTTAAACGAACAATTCATTCAACGACTACGCTACTATCTAGTGTACTTCTGCTAATACGAGTTACTTCGACGAACAATTCATTCATCCACTACGCTACTATCTAGTATACTTCTGCTAATACGAGTATTTAGACGAACAATTGATTCACCCACTACGTTACTATTTAGTTTACTTTTGCTCATACGAGTATTTATATGAACAATTGATTTATCCATTACGCTATTATCTATTGTACCTCTGCTATTATGAGTACTTGTACGAACAATTCATTCATTCATTATGCTACTATCTAGTGTATTTCTGCTAATACGAGTACTTACACGAACAATTGATTCGTCCACTGCGTTACTATCTAATGTATTTCTGCTAATACGAGTATTTAGACGAACAATTCATTCATCCATTACGCTATTATCTATTGTACTTCTGCTATCACTAATACTTGTACGAACAATTCATTCACCGACTACGCTACTATATAGTGTACTTCTGCTAATACGAGTACTTAATTAGGCGGACAATTGATTCACCCACTACGCTACTATCTAGTTTACTTCTGCTAATACGAGCACTTAAACAAATAATTCATTCATCCATTACGCTATTATCTATTGTACCTCTGCTATTACGAGTACTTGTACGAACATTTCATTCATTCATTATGCTACTATCTAGTGTCACTACAGAAAAACAACGTAGTTCTGGCGGCAAATACTGGCGGCCAAGCCGCCGGTAATAATTTTTTGATTCCGATTATTGATGCAAATTGCTGGCGGCTAGGCCGCTGGTATAAATTTCCCGCGAAAAAATTTCTGGCGGCCAGGCCGCCGGGATAATCTACTTGGCAAAATAAAAAAATTTCCCCGGGAAAAGATTACTGGCGGCCTAGCCCCCAGAATTTTTATTTATTTATTTAAATAATTTTTATTTAGTTAATTAATTAATTATGAATTATATATTATTTATTAGAAATTATATTAAATGAAAATAAAAACGAAATTGAAATTAAAAATGAAATTATAATTGAGATTGAAATAGTCGATAATTAAAATAATTTACGACAAAACAAAATAAGAAGTTTTTTGAAAAAGTCGCTAACTATCCTAATCTCTATTTTGTCGATTGTCGTTTTTTTTTCTTTTTTGAAGAAGTCTTTTTGAATACGAGCTTTGATATCTCGTTTCTGACTATCGCAAAACGCAATATGACTATCGCAAATCCGCAAATCCTACAAAACATATCAACATATATAACACATAACATATCACAAACTTCTATATCGATTAACACATACAACACATAATATGTAATGACCTTTCTTATTTATCAATATCACAAAAAACAAATAATATAAGTAAATAATACACTAAAATAAAACCTTAAATAAACCTTAAAACAATGATTTAAAACAAACAAAAATTGAACAAAACACTAAAATGAAAATAAATTATAACAGCGAATTAAACAAACCCTTAATTATAAAATTTATAAACAAACAAAAATTTCAAAACAGTAGATAAAACAACAACAAAAATTAAATATAAAAATAAAATTTTAAAACCCTAATTAAATAATAAAATCAAAACCCTAATACTTAATCCCAAATTAAAAAATAAAACCCTAAAACTCAAATATCATATACATAAACCCCCAAAATAACATCATCAAATTAATCCCCTAATGAAACCCACAAATACATAAAACATCATATACATAAACAACCAAAATACAAGATACAACACACATATAACACATAACACATATAACACTTAAATTTAAAAATTATACAAACCTTCAAAACACCAGCCGGGAGTTGTCCGATGGAAAAACAGTTCGGTGGATGACCGGCGGCGAAGAAATCCAACCTATAACAAAATAATTTAAATAACATAATTAAAATCGTAATTAAATTAATTAATTAATTTGTAATTAAATAAATTAAATTAAACAAACTAAATTAAATAAAATAAAACTAAAACTAAAAATAAAAGTAAAAGTAAATAAACTAAAACAGTAAAACTAAAACTAAATAAATAAAACTTAAACTAAAACTAACTAAATAAACTAAAACTAAATAAAACTAAAACTACAAAATAACATAAATAAATCAACCTATTGTATCAACATACATAAATATACATAAACATACATAAATCAACATACATAAATATAGTAAATCAATCCTAATTTAACTTCACCTCATGCATTTCATTTAATTTAACCATAAATATACATAAATCAACATACATAAATATAGTAAATCAATCCTAATTTAACTTCACTTCATGCATTTCATTTAATTTAACCATAAACATATATAAATCCGATAAATTTCATTTCATTTTTTTCATTTAATTTAACCATTTTATTTCATCAACATACATAAATCAACCATAAACATAACCCTAATTAAATCCCTAATTAACAGTAAGTCAAACATAAACTTAACCCTAATTAAATCATAAATTTAACCCTAATTAAAACAGTAAATCAACCCTAATTAAATCAACCAAAAAATAACCAATTTCAAAACCTAACATCTAACCTTAAAATAAAACCCTCAAATACATAAACCCCCAAATAAACCCCCCAAATACTAAATACATAAACCCCCAAATAGATAAACCCTTAATTAAATCAAACACCCATAAAATCAAATGAAGAACAAAAGAAAAAGGATAAAAATAAAAAAGATAAAATGCAGATTAAATGAAGAAGAAGAAGAAGAAGAAGAAAAGAAAAAGAAGAGATGAAAAATAAGAGGACAAGAAGAAGAATAAGATGAAAAATAAGAGGACAAGAAGAAGAATAAGAAGATGGAGAAGAAGAAGAAGAAGAAGAAAAAGATGAAGAAGAAGAAGAAGAAGAGGAGGAGTAAAATACCTTGGAAAGATGACCGGAGGTGCTCAAATCGCCGGAGGGAAGTTGGGGAGGAGTGGGGAGAAGTTGGGAGAAATGAAGGAAATCTGAAAAAAAAATTATATATAAAAAAATCCTGGCGGCCAGAAATAGTTAAGTTATGGTTGACTGGGGTTGACTGTACGGGGGACCATGGCGGCGCAAGTGGGAAATTTTTAGGGTTTCCTAAAATTCCTGGCGGCCTGACCGCCAACTCATGAAAATAACAGGCGGGAAAATTAGATGACGGCCTAGCCGTCAGCTCATTTCTTCTCGATCGTTGAGGTAATAAGGGATCTTGGCGGCCTAGCCGCCAGCTCATTTCTTCTCGATCGTTGAGGGAATAAGGGATCCTGGCGGCCTAGCCGCTAGTAACTTTAAAAAAAAAGATACTGGCGGCTTAGCCGCCAGTACATTTCTTTCATTTACGAGGAAAAATTATGCCGGCGGACTAGTGTAGCCTGCCGGCGGCCTGGCCGCTGGTCCTATCTACCGGCGGCCAGGCCGCCAGGAGGGAGCCGCCAGAACTACGCTGTTTTTTTTGTAGTGTGTACTTCTGCTAATACGAGTACTTACACGAACAATTGATTCGCCCACTGCGTTATTATCTAATGTATTTCTGCTAATACGAGTATTTAGACGAACAATTCATTCATCCATTACGCTATTATCTATTGTACTTCTGCTATTACGAGTACTTGTACGAACAATTCATTCACCGAGTACGCTACTATATAGTATACTTCTGCTAATACGAGTACTTAGACGAACAATTGATTCACCTCCTACGCTAATATCTAGTGTACTTATGCTAATATAAGTACTTAGACGAACAATTTAATTATTCAACCACTACGCTACTATCTAGTTTACTTCTGCTAATACGAGTATTTAGACGAACAATTCATTCACCGACTACGCTACTATCTAGTGTACTTCTGCTAATACGAGTATTTAGACGAACAATTCATTCACCGTCTACGCTACTATCTAGTGTACTTCTGCTAATACGAGTATTTAGACGAACAATTCATCCACTGACTACGCTACTCTCTAGTGTACTTCTGTTAATACGAGTACTTAGACGAACAATTGATTTACCCACTACGCTACTATTTAGTTTACTTTTGCTAATACGAGTACTTAATTAGACGAACAATTCATTCCCTGAATACGCTAGCATCTAGTGTATTTCTGTTAATATGAGTACTTACATGAATAATTGATTCGCCCACTGCGTTACTATCTAATGTATTTCTGCTAATACGAGTAATTAAACAAACAATTGATTCACCCACTGCGATAATATCTAATGTACTTCTGCTAATACGAGTATTTAGACGAATAATTCATTCACCGACTACGCTACTATCTATTATACTTCTGCTAATACGAGTACTTGGATGAACAATTGATTCGCCCATAAGTCACAACTCACAATTAGCAATCCAATCCGACTTAGCGCCGTACGTCAAAAACGTGCCTTCCCTATTCCTTTTCAAATATATTTATTCTTTTACTTTTAGACAGACCATATAGAAACTGAAACCAGACTCTTGCTATATTGATGATAATTATATTACATATATCTCCTGGTTTGTTTGCCGAGAAAAAAAATCTGTTATGGTGTGGTGTGTTTCTGCTAATATGAGTAATTAGACCAATATCTATTCTATCCATTCCTATACTGTGTCGTACAGTTTTGCTATGAGTTGTAAAAACATTCTATATGCACCGTTAAATATACACAATTATGGAATCAAATCGATCCTGCACTTCAAAAATAAATGAACAGATGTGAAAACAAATTGACGCTAACAAGAAACTAAAGAAAGAAGGTATTGTTAAAATCCATGGATCCATGATATAAAATTGAATTGCACATGGGCGGACAGCTATAAGAATGAGGACAGGGGACTCACCAAATAGGGATTCAGAAGCTTCACATGATTCTTATGATCTTGGAGATCTAGACAGGTATATCTTTTATGCATTAATTCAACTTCCATCTATTGAAAATTGACAAATAAAGAACAACCGATCGATAATTCAACATTAATTGTGAAAACGACGATAATAAGTAATAATAATTATACATAGAGGGCTATTTAGGGGCACCTTGAGAATAATTTAATAATTCTGGGGGCGCCTTACATTCCAAAGCCCATACATAAACTAGTCTCAAGTTTACACTAGAAAGGGGCACTACTAGTCTACTAGCATCGCTGTCGGTGTCTTCCTCCTTCCGATTCCGATTAAAAGGAGAATAGATGGACCGATCACCGACAACGATGAAGAGGGTGGAAAAAAAACTAAGATCGAACCAATTTAGAGGAGGATCTGACTATATATATAGCTTAATTATAGGATGATATGAAAGATATATAGGTATCATTGGCGGCGACTGTAGCCGATGGTAATCATGGTATGATGACATTGGTTCTCCAATCCAATGGACGGTGATCGTTGTTGTAGTGTTGCTGATGATACCGGATAAGAAGATCGTGTGTTGTCTCAGCTGTCCATAATGGCTTCCGGAAGGATACAATGTGATTGGTGACCAACCAAGATGTAGCTCTACGAGATACGTGTATATCCTCTATTCTTAACTCCCTGAGCTTCTGTACGTAATCCGGCGAGCAGCCGACGTCCCAAACTACACCAACTCCACCTGGTCTGAGCACTCTAACCACTTCCCCGACAGCTTTGCTTCGCTCCACTGCTGCCGCAGAACTCCCAGACACAGTCACTACAAAAAACTAGCGCAGTTCTGGCGGCAAATTCCGGCGGCCTGACCGCCGGTATAATGGTTCCTGGCGGCCAAGCCGACGATATTCCATCGCCGGAAGTGATGTCGCCGGAATTGTGAAATACCGGCGGCTTGGCCGCCAGCAAAAAAATTTGGATTCCGATTTTAATAAAAATTGTCCCGGCGGCTTAGTCGCCGACATTTTTTTTTGAAAATTATATCCCGGCGGCCAGGCCGCCGGCTGTTATTTTTGGAAAATAATTTTCCGACGGCCTGGCCGCTGGTCAATATTTCCGGGAAGAAATTTCTGGCGGCCTAGCCGCTGGTTTCATTTTGAAAAAAAAAAAATGAAATTAATATGAAATTGAAAATAAAATTAAAATTAAAATTAAAAATGAAATTGAAATTGATATTAAAATTGAAATTGATATTAAAATTGAAATTGAATTCGAAGTTTAATAATTAATGTAGAACAAAAAGTAACTTCGACAATCACTAATTTAACTTCTTTTTTTCACTCTTTTTCTTCTTTTTAGTTCCGACCACCTTTCGTAACGCCTCTTTCGTGAATATTATCGATCTTCTTCCGCGCTGTTGTGAAGTGGTGTGCTCCTCTTGTGGCGTAGTTTGTAGAGGCGTCGTAGTTTCTTGCGTTGGTAGTTGAGTAGCCGGTGCGGCGGCTCTAGAAGATGACGCTCCAGGAGTATAAATGTTCTACGCTGCATCGTTGTTGAAGATTGTCGGAAAATCCGGTAAGCGCAAGTTTGGATTTTGAGCGAGCATTGCGGAGTTGTATTCTTGGAAAAACGCCATTTGACGAGCCATAAACTCTTCATTCTTACGAGCCATAAACTCTTCATTCTGACGAGCCATAAACTCTTCATTCTTACGAGCCATAAACTCTTCATTCTGACGAGCCATCGCCTCATTCTGACGAGCCATCGCTCTCTCGACAGCCTCGTTGACTTTATCTTGAACCTCTGCTTCGGTCATTGCATCTTTTCCTTTGTCCATGCAGAAGTTCCCCACATTCATCCGATGCGTTGTCTTTTTGCTCAATGTGGAACCAGTTGTTCTTAATGTTCTTGATTTCTTCGAGCTTCTACCGATAAATTCGGTTATAGCAAATTGGATTAGAGCCTAATGAAAAAGAAAACATGATAATAATG
>LFYR01002215.1:481153-495035 GCA_001185155.1 Zostera marina | reverse complement strand
CCCGAACAGTGCTCAAAGATAGCTCAGGCAAGGCGTCAAGGTGGGCAAGCAGGGTTCCGCGGGAAAATCAGGCCAGGCAGGTGCGCAAGGAGTATGCTTCGGCTAGGACGAACCGGACAATAGTTAGCAAAAGCACGTGACAACCTCCGTGGAAGCATAGATACAACCTCGCAGGCGTAGAGAGGGGGGGAATACTGGTGAGAGAGGATCTCACGTCCTGGGACATCACCAAAAACCCACATCCCAGCAAGCAAAGAGGGGGGAATACTGATAGTACAAGGTCCAACACACAGACCATAGTACTAAAAGACGTATCCCAAAGTATCTAATACGCAGAGGAGGGGGGAGTACTGGTGATACAGTATCCCGAATACGGTCACAACCTACCAGCAACGAGAAGTCCGGATAGCCTGAGATGAGTTGAGGTACCTATTCTAGGGTTGGGGAGGTCCCAGGTCGAATCCTAGGAAAATCGACTTTCCTGAGGACCGACTTCCCTGGGATCGACTTCTGAGTAAAGTCGATCACCAGGAAAGTCGACCCCCAGAAAGTCGATCTCTGGAAAGTCGATCCTGTGACCCAATCTGATCAGTTTGGCAGTTAGGCGGTTACTGCCCAAATGACCAGATTACCCCCATAAGAACCCCTATAAATAGAGGGCACCCCCCACTCATTGAAGGCAAGTCATTTGGAGTAGAAGAATTCCTAGCGAAGCAGAGCTCTGCGCACTTGAGTTCCGGTCCGGTTTCCCGCGGAGTTCCCCGCTTGGCGCTTGCTTGCGCGTCTTGGAGTACTGGTCGGGTTTCACCCCCATCAAGAGTCAAATACAAAATAGCAGTTATTATCCCTGCAAAGTTGCTGAACGGATAATAACGAAGTTTTAAGTGATGGAACATGTAGAATGTTCCGTAATGAAAAAAGAGAGGATCCACTTGCAAAATTACCATCCCCCAAGTGTTGGATCTGAAGTTGGGTCCCATTATCTAACTGAGCGGACCCGGGTCCCTGATACGGCATTGGAGATGAGATTGACTGGATGTTTGGAGTAAAGTGGTGTGTCGCTCCAATGTCCGGGTACCAGGCTGCCATGTCATGTTGATCCAGATCACTTATTGAAAAATATGAATCGGCCACCTGAGTATTATTTGTCGCGGGCTGCCTAAAATAATTGGAATTTTATTGCTGGACCGGGACTGGATAATATTGGGCTGATTGCATAGGAGAATTAACGTATTGGGCTTGGGCGATATTCATTTGAGGGATTAATGGATTTGGAGAATTAATATTGTTAACTTGTGGACTATTTTCTTGGGCCGGATTTGGGTTATTGTTTTGGTAGGGGTTTACCCTAAATTGGCACTTATACGCGCTGTGACCCATGCCCCTACAGACCGAGCATAGGTCTCGCCTAACCAGCGCCACCCTTCCACGATTTCTTCCTTTCCCCAAATTATTTCGACCACGTCCTCCCCTTCCTCCGGTGAAACTCGAAACCGGCGAAAAAGTGCCTCCAGATCCAAAGTTCGTCGACGTCTGGTTCAGTGTGGAGATGGATTGCCGCATTTTCAGACGGATCTGGTAGCTGGTCATGATCTCCAGGAGTTCGTCGAAAGCCACCGCCGACTGCCGGACTGCCAATGCCGTCACCAACTCGCCGGAGTTCGGTCCCAGGTTGTTGTAGACAGTCGCATTGAAGATGCGAGTGGGAACGGATGCCCCGTCCGCTTCTAGCTAGTTCGTCAGCCAGTAGCTTGGCTCGCCGGAGAAAGACAGAAACATCCTCATCGGCCGTGTGCCGGTTGTTTTGTAGTTGCATCTGGAGCTGGAGGATTCGCGACTCCGATGGTCGCCTATACGACGTTGCTAGAGTATCCCAGATCGCGGTGGCGGATTCCAGTCCCAATATTGTGGGAAGCACCTCCTCCGACAGGAAGGATAAAATCCAACTTACCAACAGTTGGTCCCTACGCCACCAAGCCATATAGATTGGGCATTGAAGGGAGGGCGTAGGTAGAGGGGTTGATTTATCAATCAGTGAATTTTAGACCGAAACAATTCAGTAGCGGATTAAACTGCATCCTTCACAAAAGATAGTTCGTTGCCGATAATTTTATGTGGAGGAAGTTCTGGATGGATCCAAAAGATGGGGATCCAACCAATATTTGTTGAGGGAGCAGTGCTTGATTGGATCCATTTGGATCAGCAACTGCCGGGATCATCATTGAGAGATGATCAATCGGTATCGATGAATGCAGCGGAGTTGTGGTTGACGGAGCCACAAGATCGATATCGGCGTGTGTTACCATGTTGGATTGGTGATCGGCATCTAGGGAGAATGATGAAGAACCAAAAAAAGCCATGGAGAAAATGTAATGTGGAATATGAGTAGAAGTAGAGTTTTGGGCAAACAATCTCTCTTGATTGTGCCTTGAGTATGAGATTGTATTTATAGACAATTGAGATAACAAACCCACAAAGATGTGAGTGGAGTTTGTTATATTTGTTATAACTTTTAATGTATTATTAAATATATATATAATTCTATAATATATATTCCAATAAATTTGACTTAAACAAATTTAGGTAAAGTAAAAAAATGACAAGAGATTAATGGTTCAGATTATATTTACAGACTAACAGAGTTCAGATTCGAGTTAATAAAAGATTAAGAAACCGAACCCAAACGTGAAAATGGGATCATAAAGTCAAATGAATTAAATCTAAATATTTGTGCAACAATTTTTAATATCGGAAATTGTGAGAAATAATTTAAAAAATTTAACATTTATTTTGAACTCATTCTTAAATTTATTAATTTTTATCCTTACTTTTAATAAATTTATAAAATTAAAACATACAAATAAATAGAAATTTAATAGTCGACACAAGAGCACCGAAATTTGAATCTCACGAAACATTATCAACCTAGCTATTATTACAGAAAAATTCAAGGTGTTGTTTTTTATACATCTATATTTCAATTATTTGATATTATTGTAAGTTTTATAACATTGTATATTATTTAGCAGAAAAATTCTGAAATAAATAAAATAAACCGGACTAAGAAGACACTCAATCACAAAACAAGCCGGGTCTACTCCTTTTAGTGCAATAAGAGAAAGTCTAGAATGCAAAGGCATTGAAGTATCACGAATCAATGTTCATCTGGTAATGACAACGAAGTCATTGTAAGTCTTATTTTATTTGATAATATTATAATTAGTATTTTATCTACTCATATAGCTTATTACTTATTTTGTAGAAAAACATGTCTGAATATTACAATAGTGATGAAATTCAACAATTATGGACAACAACGGATGAAAATATATGTTTTAATTAATTTTACTATTTTAAATTATTTGAATGTTTTATTTTGCTATTTTTCACTTTTTGGTGACTCAACAAAAATGTATTGAAAAATTTATTAAAAACAAAAAAAGAAGATACATTGGACTTGGTGGAGGATCATATGCTGAGTCCAGCACTGCTTCTACAAGATTTTCAGTTGAAATAAATATACGAAATGTTGAGAAAGAAAAAGAAAAAGGAAAAAAAAGAATGATCAAATCGAGGCGTTACTAAAGGTATGTGTATGATAATACATGAAATTTTAAACTAATACATAAATATTAAAAAAATTTAAATGTTTTACTGGATAATCGAAATTTGAATAATAGATGTGATCAAATTTTTAATATGTATCAAGAGTTGTTGAAAAGATTTCCATCACAATCGAATACAACTCCACAACCTTCTGATCATGGATCGTTGTAAGATAACAGTAATGGAACTCATAGCGATCGAAGATATCAAACTCCTCCATCCAAATAGTTTATAGCGATCAGAGAAATAGTTAAGTATGAATATTAGATTATGAATTCTCTTTCAATTTTAGATATTAGATCATTGAATTAATGTTGTGTTAGGGATAAGATGTCATATTTGTTGAATGTTAGATGATTTTAATTATTAATGTTGAATGAATTTAGTGAGTAATATTGAATGTAAATTATGAATGTTATATGATTTTTATAAGAAAAAATATTTGCAAATATATGCATTCAGAAATTTAAAGGAATTATGATCAATACTGGAATTTACAGGAATTTATATGCATTCTGAAATTTTTAGGTATTTGTAACGGAATTTCCGTTACAAATGATCAGTTATCAGTCTATATTTTTTTATCTGTCACGGAATTTCCGTTACAAATACCTAAAAAAATTTTGTAACGGATTTTCATTCCGTTGACTTAGTTTGAAATTAAAGTATTTGTAACAGATATTTGTAACGGAATTTTGATAACGACCTAAGTTAACGGAATTTCCATTACAAATACTATTTGTAACGGAATTACCGTTAACTTTGGTCGTCCAAACTGTCTATTTTTTTGTAATGAACAAGTATAAAAGCAACTAAAATATGGCGTAATCAATCATTTCACTTTTTCATTCCGTAAGAGTTACTCTTTATCGTCTTTGATTCTGTTATTGTTGTTCTTGCTCACTGGATTGCATTCTAGATTTTTCTTTCTGCTAATTCTAATCTGGTAATTTCTTTTAATCTTTTCAGATGAATCGTGTTCGTTCCGTGTAGATAATGTGTATTTTTTTCTAATGTTGTAATCATTCTTGAATTACTTGTTAATTCTTTCAATTTGTTAATTTTCTTTAGATTCCTGTTATTTTCAATTTCACTTTGTTAATCTGAATTTTGTGTCTAAATCTTTGTTATTTTCTTTCCAATCAATCATATCTTTGTCACATTCACAATAATTCAGTATTGAATCAATTCAATCAAACCAAAATTCTATGTTAAAACAATCATGTTAATCCTAATTTAATCACTGTGGTAATTTTTCTTTCAATACAAAAAATTGAAACTCTTAGTTTCTTCACAAATATTACCGGGTTCTCTACCAATGTCTAATTCAATAATTTAAACAAAAATATTTCTAATGATAGAATGAAATAATAACAACAAAAAAATTACTACTAGTAACAGACTATCTGTGTTAGAAATTCCGACGCATATATTTCACCACTGTCCGCTGCCAATATGTATTTTCGATGGAACTTCCGACACCTTAAATAAAAATAGACAACGAACTAAAGTTGACAAGAATCCTGGTTAGACGAAAGAAATTTTGAAGAAACATTTAATAATTATTTCATTATTCCAAATATTCATGTTTACAAAATCCCCAATACAAAAAATCTCAACATTTTAAAGCATTATAAAAACATCGGCAAGTTAATTTTTTCGCAAACATATTACCGACACATACTCCTTGAACAAGCCTTTCAGGATGTTGTTGAAGACAGTCACGATTACAGTCATCTTTAACACAATCTTTGTTTTTATTAAGATCGACTGAGCACTGACCTGCTTCCACTTTCAGAACCATAGGGATGATCTCCACTGCAGTATTTTACGTGTTAACCGGAATGATTAAATAAGTTGGCCAATACTATTCCATACGACTACAAATGTTAATGTAATGAATGTTGACTAACCTGATGAAAGAGCCACAATAATCAATAACAAAATAGATACACTGCAAGCTTTGGCCAAATCGTCGATCGAAGTTTCGGAATTTTAGGTTGTCGGAAGATAGGTGAATTTGTATATCTGTTGTGTTCTTGCTTGGGAATTATTTATAATAGGTGATCTTCAAAAAAAAATTCATTATTTAACTTATCCATAAATTCTCATTTATTGCAAATTTATTTATTTATTCAATTTGTAGCTGTTAACTGTTACTTTTGAATTTAAGCTAACTTTTTTTACTCATAAACTCCATTTATCTTCCTTCTATGTGTTCTATCACGGTAAATATATATTTTTCCCCCTTGCAGGCAAATCCCTAGCGAAGAGAAGGTCGCTCGTTCGCCCTCCAGCGAACGAGCGAGCTAACGCAATCAGCGAGTGAATCGCGCGAAGTAGAAGCATCCGTCTGATCGCAAGTCGAAGGGAAAGCTGCCTGACCGCGAGCGAAGGCATGTCAGCAAGCGCGAGCGAGCCCGGTCGGCGATTCGACCGAAAATTGAAGACCGGTGCCAGCGAGCGAGAGCGAGCCATGCCAACGCGCGAGTTGAAGTCCGATCACTGACCGCGAGCGAGCCCTGGCGGCGATAGGGCGACGATCGACCGAGAAAGAGGGATTGGAAGAGAGCGAGCATGCGAGAGCGAGAAATGGGGAGCGAGCGAGGTCACCCCAGATCAGCTGCACTCCACGCCTAGCTTCCAGTTCAAATCTACTCCCTAACCTCTTTTTTAACTTGATCGAAGGACCTCGAGTGAGACCTCGGCTCCACGCCTCCCAGTGACCGCGAATGAGATCATTTCGCGAGCAACAGTTTTCCACTTCCGACGAGCGATAGATACAACTACCAGAAGATAGGAGGAAACCTCGCTATTGGTTTTTGACCTTCAAGCCGAGGACTAGCACGCCACATCTATTCCATATATCTTATCTACTTTTAGTTGTTTAGTTAATTGGCTTGTAATCTTTTAATTTTCTGTTTAATCAAAATCGCCTTTAAAAAATATATATATATATATTTTAAACAACATCATTAGAAAAATTATTCCTTATAAATAGATATTAATTTAGTATGTAAATTATTAATTATTCCTTACTTTTGAATTTAAGCTATCTTCACGGTTAATATATTTTTTTTAAACCCAAATATTTGGCATTAAATTAATGAGAGAAATTATTGTTAAAAATTTATGATGATTTTTTTGGCAAATTATTCATGACAACAAGTGAAATACTTTAATACCAGAATTTGACTTAAATAAATTTAGGTAAAGTAAAAAAATGACAAGAGATTAATGGTTCAGATTACATTTACAGACTAACTGGTTTCAGATTTGGTTAGATAAGATTCGAGTTAGTAAAAGATTAAGAAACCGAACCCAAACGGGAAAATGGGATCATAAAGTCAAATGAATTAAATCTAAATATTTGTCCAACAATTTTTAATATCGGAACTTGTGAGAAATAATTTAAAAATTTTAACATTTATTTTGAACTCATTCTTAAATTTATTAATTTTTATCCTTACTTTTAATAAATTTATAAAATTAAAACATACAAATAAATAAAAATTTAATAGTTGACACAAGAGTCAATTACTTGGAAAGGATCTCCTTGGATCTCTGAAGATCCTCTCACTGCTGGACAACTAAAATACCTAATAGCATCCACCACTGAAGCTTACTTATGTTATTTACAAGAGACCAAGAACACTGAAAACCTGGTCTCTGACAATCCGGAAATCACCTCTATCGTTGAAGAGTATTGCGATATTTTTGAAGCCCCAAAATGCATGCCACCTAAGAGGGAGAGAGATCATTACATTCATCTGGAACCAGGAGCTAAACCAATTAATATCAGGTCATATATATAGATACCCTCAGTTTCAGAAAAATGAGATAGAAAAATTGGTTTCAGAAATGCTGCAACAAGGCATCATAAAACACAGCTTCAGTCCTTACTCTTCTCCTGTTTTACTGATAAAAAAAAAATAGTGGTTACCGATTATGAGCTGATTACAGAGCTCTCAATGCTCTTACAATCAAGGACAAGTTCCCCATCTCCACTGTAGATTAATTACTGGGGGAACTTAAATGGTCATTTATCTTCTCAAAACTTGATTTGAGGTCAGGATTCCATCAGATCGGAATCCATCATTCCCACACAGCAAAGGCAGCCTTCAGAACACATGAGGGGAAATATGAATTTATGGTGATGCCCTTTGGGCTGTCTAATGCCCCAACTACATTTCAGTCGATCATGAACACTGTATTTTCTGGGTACCTTCGGAAATTTATGATAGTTTTTTTTATGATATTATTGTGTATAACTTTTCCCTTGCAGATCACAAACTCTATCTGAAGACGGTATTTGGGATTCTGAAAGAAAATACGTTACAGGCCAAACTCTCAAAGTGCTCCTTTGTCAAAGGGTCTATGGGATTTTTGGGACACATTATTACGGCAGATGGTGTCCACCCTGATCCAGAGAAAATAAAAGGCTATGGTAGAATGGACAATACCCAAAAGAATTAAGAGACTAAGAGGATTCATTGGACTGACAGGATATTATAGAAGGTTTATCAAAGGCTATGTCCAGATTGCGGCCCCAATGACTGATCTCTTGAAGAAGGACAACTTCAAGATTGATTCATGTAGACCATCGCCACTATTGCTATTGTATGTTATTTCTATCCTTAGATTTTTTTTAATATTCCTAGATCTCTACATTTAAATTTTTTATATAAATATTTTATGAAAATTTCAATTTCAGTATTATTATTCCTGTTATTATTAAATCATCCACATACACAACCATCCATATTAAAATGTCATCTTCAAAATAAGTAAACAATGATGAATCTGAAAAACTGTTACGAAAATTGTTTAATATTAAAAAATCTTTTAGTCTATTGTATCAAGATTTAGGGGATTGTTTAAGCTTGTAGATTGCTTTGTTTAATTTACATATATGATTTGGAAGTTCTATACAATACAAGCATAACCTGGTGGTTGAGTTATGTGCCTTAGTTGTAGAAAAGAATTTTTCACATCTATTTGTCTTAGTTTATAATTTCTATTTATGGCAAGAGATATCATGATCCTTACTGTTGATGACCTAACAACTGGACTATAGATTAATCCATAATATATGTCTTTAGTTTGTTTAAAGTCTTGTGCCACCAAACATGCTTTATATCTCTCTAAGCTTCCATCAACTTTTCTCTTAATTTTGAAAACTCATTTGGCTCCTATTTGATTTATCTTCTTATCTGATGAAACTAAATTCCATGTTTTGTTTTCTATTAGTGCCTTATATTCTTCATCCATGGCTTTTTAATTTCCAGTGGGGTATTTTAATGGTTTCTCTAATATTTTTAGGAGTTGTGTTGTTTTCAATTACCTCTGCAATTAATACCTTGAGTATGTAACACTCTTCGGTGAGAGCCGAAGATGAAATCCCAAGGATGGGCCGGAGGTTGGAAGTTTTGGAGGAGATCTCCCTAAGGAGCCGGAGGCAAGATAGATTGTTGTTTTCAATGTTGGATGAATGATCATCCTATTCCGTGTTATTTATAGCTAATGTCTAAATAGAAAATAACAAACTAGCAACGTGGTCACTACCACCATTCCAACTAATTAATAATATATAAAATCTGGAATCTTCTTCTCCTTTCTAAGCATTGTCTCCCGTCCTTGTGGTTGCTCCACTTCCACGTTGGGTTTATGGTCCCCAAGTTCCAGCTCTTTGGTAAGTCGGTGCACCACCTCGTCCAGGTCTAGCCCAATTGTTACATCCCCTGATCCATCAGAACTAACCTTGTCCTCAAGGTTAGAAGAAGGCGACAGTCGTGCAATGATATCGATATCTTCCTAAGTTCTCTCATCTTTGGGTAATCCCAGCCACTCTACTAAAACTTGTTTGATCGACTTTCCTCGCTTGTTAACTACGCGATAGGCCACGATCTGATTTGGAATTATAACCGGGTGTGATTCTGCCGTCAAAGGTGGGATAGTGGCTGCTAGGTCGGACGGATTGTCGCCTTTAAATTCTTTGAGAAACGCAATGTCAAAGACGGGATAAATGTGACAGTCCGGTGGTAATGTTAGGTGGTAAGCCACCGTGCTTATTTTCTTTTCGATAGGAAATGGTCCATACAATTTTACGGCCAATTTCTGAAATTGATGAAGTTTTAACCACACCCACTGCCCTTCCTTAAACTCATTCGGTTTCCGCTTAAGGTCTACTTACTTTTTCATTCTTCCCTGAGCTTCAAGGAGATTCTTCCGTAATTTTGCTAGCATCATTTTCCTTTTGGTCAAGATGGTGTCTACGGCTTCGACCATGGAGTCGCCCGATCGGTAGTCGATAATTTCGGGAGAAGCACGTCCATAAACTGCTTGAAACGGAGATGTTTTGAGGTTGTGATGGTAAGAGCTATTGTACCCACTACAAAAAACCAGCGCAGTTCTGGCGCCCATCTCCCGACGGCTAGGTAGACGGAAGGTTACACTTGTCCGCCTGCATAATTTTTCCTCGTAAATGAGAGAAATTAGCTGGCGGCCAGGCCGACGGAATATTTTTTTGTAAAAAATGCCAACGGCCTGGCCGCCAGCTCCAATTTCACCAACGGTCGGGAAGAAGTTATCCGGTGGCCTGGCCGCCGGCATACTAAAATCCTCAACGGTCGGGAGAAAAATTGCTGGCGGCTTGGCCGCTGGATACTTTTTCCCGCTTGTTTTTTTCAGTAGCTGGCGGCCTGGCCGCCAGGATTTTTGGGAAACCCTAATTTTTATCACTTGCGCCGCCGTGGTCTCCCGTACAGTCAAACATAGTCAAACGAAACTTAAGTATTTCCCGATGGCCAGGCCGCCGGGAAATTTTTATATAAGAAAAAAAATTCCAGATTCTTTCATTTCCCCCCCAAATCGTTCCCACTCCTCCCTAATCTTCCCAGTCTCCTCCGACGATCAGGCGTCCTCCGGTCGGTTTTTTTTATCATCAAAGGTAAATATTGTCTTCATCTTCTTCTTCATCTTTCTCTCTTCTTTTTGATTTATTTCCTCTTCTTCTTCTTCTTATTCCCGTTTTTCATCTTCTTCTTCATGTAATCTTCTTTTTTTGATTTGGGGTTTATTGATTTTGTGATTTTTTATGTTAAATATTGATTTTATGTTGATCTTCATTTATTTATTTTGATTTGGGGTTTATTTGATTATTGTATTTAGGGGTTTTATCTATTTTAGTGTTTATGTATTTGGGATTTGTGTATTTTAGGGTTTATGTATTTTTGGGTGTTTTAGTTTATGGTTTTTAGTTTTAGTTATTATTGATTAATGTGTTGTTTAAGTTATTGATTAATTTGAATTTATCATTTGATGTATGATGTATGATTAGTTATTAATTTGATGTATGATGTATGATTAAGTTATTAATTTGAATGTGTTGTTTAGTTTTTATGTTTGTGATGTATGATTTAAGTAATGTTTGTGATGTTTATGTTTGTGATGTAGGATTAATGTTTATGTTTATGATGTAGGGATTTAAGTAATGTTTATTTAGTAATGTTTATGTTTAGGATTTATATATGTAGTACTGTTTTTATGTTTATGTAGTAAGATTTAAGTAATGTTTTTATGTTTATGTTTATCATTTATATAGTTACCTTCTTCTAATCCGGCTGGCCACTTCTCTCCGGTCATTGTCGAAATTATCTTCAAGGTATGGTTTCCATTATGTACATCTTCTTCTCTTCTTTTTTTGTTGTTTTTAATTTGGGGGTTTATGATTTGGTGGTTTTTTATTTGGGGGTTACTTTCCAATTTTAAATCAAATTTTTCATGCATTGTGATTTGTCTTTTGATTTGTGATTTGGGGGTTTATGATTTTAAATCATACTTTCCAATGATTTGTCTTTTGATTTAAAAAAAAAAATCATGCATTGTGAATTTGTGACGGGAATGAGTGTGTGTTTAGGAAAGCACTAGTTGTGAGTTGGGTTATTATTTCAATTAGATTATAAGTTGTGTTTTATTAATATTTTTTTTTTGTTTGCTGGAATTTGAATTTAAGGGTTAATGCATGGTTGCTGGAATTTTAATTTAAAGATAATGGTTGTTGGAAATTTTTTTTTTTTTGGTTGCTGGAATTTTAATTTAAGGGTTAATATGGTTGCTGGAATTTTAATTAAAGGTTAATTTTTGCTGGATTTTTTTTTTTTAGGGTTGCTGGAAATTTTAATTGTTATATGTGTTATATGGTTCATTTTTTATAAGTGTTATATGTGGTGTTTTTTGTTGTTAGGATTTGCGGAAATTTGAATTGATCGTTTGCGGAAATTTTAAGAATTTTTGTTGCGGATAATTGAAAGTCATTTGCGGATCAATGTAATAATTTATTATTATGATTTTTAAATTTTTGACATTAAATTTGCGGACATTTGTTGAATTGATGATGTTAGACATTAAAAATTGAAATGCATGTTTAGAAATTTTATATATGTAGATTGGAAGGCCATGAAATGAAATGCATGTTTAGAAATTAGGGTTAGGGTTAGGATTGTAGATTGAAATGCCATAAAATGAAATGCATGTTTAGAAATTTAATAAAAGGAAAATTGGAAGGCCATGAAATGAAATGCATGTTTAGAAATTAGGGTTAGGGTTAGGATTGTAGATTGGAATGCCATAAAATGAAATGCATGTTTAGAAATGCCATGTTTAGAAATGCCATATTGAATAATGTGATTGTAATTTTCTATGTGATTGTAATGTTTAGAAATGCCATGTTAGGGTTAGGGTTAGGATTGTAATTTTCTATGTGTAATTAATTTGTAAGTAATTGTTGAATAATCAATAATCAATTATTTATTTAATTAACTAATAATTAATAATTAATTAAAAAATATTGGAAAATCCATATTAATCAGTTTTTATATTAAGAACTTGATTTAAAATCCAATGTTGAAACAATTATTTAAAAATTAAAATCATTTATTTAATTAATAATCAATTAAATAAGTATTTAATTAAGTTTAAATAATTAATTAATTAATAATTAAAAGAATTAACAATCAGATTTTGTATAAGTGTGATTGTTAGTTAGTTTTTAAATAATTGTTGAATAATCAATTATTAATTAATTAATTATTTAATTAATTAACTAATAATTAATAATTAATTAAGAAAATATTGGAAAATCCATTAATCAGTTTTTATATTAAGAACTTGATTTAAAATCTAATGTTGAAACAATTATTTAAAAATTAAAATCATTTATTTAATTAATAATTAATTAAATAATTGTTTAATTAAATTTAAATAATTAATTAATAATTAAAAGAATTAACAATCAGATTTTCTATAAGTGTGATTGTTAGTTAGTTTTTAAATAATTGTTGAATAATCAATTATAATTGTATGTATTTCAGTTGAATGTCTGAAATCCGGGTACCTGATAAGGCTTGGTTAACTTTGAGCCCCTGTAGCCAAGAATTCAGAGATGGCCTGACGGCGTTTGTTTAATATGGTTTACGAAAATGTCATGGTTTATATAAGGAAGAATATTTACCATGTCCATGTAGAGATTGTACTAATAGAAATGTGATTCCAATTGCCGATTTACGTCAACACATCTTCATGAATGGTTGGTTGGCACATTATGTTATATGGACGAAACATGGTGAGTGAACTTACGATTCAGAACCAAACATAGAAAATATAGTTGAAGATGGACCAAATGAAATGCGTAATTTGGTTTGCGTGGCGATGGGTAGACCTGATGAGATTGAAAATATTTCAGATATTCCAGATATTCCAGATCATAATGATGAAGATCTTTCAGAACCGAATGAAGATCTTCCAGATTTAAATTATGATTCGACTTTTGTTAATCGGTTGAAAGACGCTGAACAAGAATTACGGCCCGGTACGTTGTACTGAATTTACAAAGATCTCTTTTATTTTGGAATTATTTCAATGTAAGTGTATCAATCAGTGGTCCGATAAATCATTTGAGACGTTATCCATTTTACGTCGATCTCATCTCAATGGAACAGAAACGATCCCGAAGAATATGTATCAAGCTAAGTCAGTTGTTCGTGATTTGGGGTTACGGTATGAGAAGATCGATGCATGTCGGAACGATTGTATCATTTATCGTAAAAAATATAAAGATTGCAAAAGTTGTCCTACATGTGGTGTTTCAAGGTGGTTGAACGAAGCTGATGATGATGAAAAAAGTAAACGGATTCCCGCCAAATATTTAAGACATTTTCCGTTGATACCACGACTTAAAAGATTGTTTTTGTGTAAAGATATTTCTACAGGAATGACT
>LFYR01002215.1:448792-479863 GCA_001185155.1 Zostera marina | reverse complement strand
GATTGCAGAAAAATATCTGGCCGACGAGTCTATGATATTCTGTTCACGTTTTTTACATAACGTTGAAACTAAGTCAAATAGAACGGAAAGATATATCGATGGTTACTATGGTGTATCAACTCACACTTCGCTCACTAAACTTGAACATGGTCAAGTTCATCGATATATCATTTTCAATTTGGATATTATTGAGATATTCCGAAATCTTTATATCGAAGACCTAAAACAAAGGTACGTATATGACATGATTAATCATTTTCATATCATCGATATATCTTTTTCGTATCTATTTAATATTTACGTTTGACATATTAGGTATCCGACTATTACTTCCTTGTGTTTGCAAAAATTACATTTCAAAGAATTTGCAGACTGGTTTGAAACATATGTTCAGAAAAATAGGGGCAAGGACGAGAATATTTTACCAGATATTTGTTCGATATCAAGAGGTCCAAATTTCTTCATAAAATCGTACAACGGCTACATCTTAAACGGTGTGAAATTTCTTTCGTTTGAAGTGTCAAATTTAAAAAAGACACAAAATCATGGTGTCTTCTACATCCACATACTTAAAGAATCCAAATGACGATCCGAAAATTGATGATCTTTCGTACCATGGAACTCTTCACAAAGTTTTCGAAGTATGTTACGGACACGATATGTTGAAATATCCCATGTTTCACTGCAAATGGTACGAAGGATTTAAAAAAGACGAGTTCGGTCTGGTTAGTGTGAAAACGTCTGTACCAAAATATTGGGAAGAACCGTTTATTTTTGCCGAATAAGCTAAACATTATTTTTATTCAATAGATCCTATTGAATCTAATAGGAGTTTTGTATTAAACTGACCTCATAGACAAATATTTGATGTAGACGATGTATAATGAATTTGAATTAATTTTATTTCTATTTTATATTATCTTTCGATTAATTAGACTATCCTTATTTTATTTAGATGTATTGGTTACTAGTAGCATTCGTTCTATCGGTTTTCATGGTCGTCACGACTCCCGATCAAAGTGATCATTCAACTGATGAACAAGATTATGATCATCCGAATCTACATGAGATGAACATGGCTGGGTGCGATGGTGATCAAACGAAGAAAAAAACAAGAGAACAAAACAAAGATCATGCTGAATATCATGCATCACAAGGACAACGGTTTGTAATAAAATTCAGAAATGATCAAATTGTCCACGATAGCGTAGCAAAAAACTAAACAAGAAATGCGCAATGGTCGCGAACGATTTCAAGCTACTACCAATGGACGTACCGTGGATTGAACAAGACCAGAAAAACATAGATGAGACGATGGCAACGATACAGGTTTATTAATTAATATTTAATTATTATTATAGATTTTATAGTTAATTAATAATTAATTTTATAATTATTCATCGAACAGAGAGAATTTGATTACAGCGGGTCAACCTTTGGTTATCGACGTGTCAATGAAAGGTTAAACAAATTATGGAGAAGCGCTTATAACTCTTTATTAAATAAATATAATAATAAAGATCTAACAGTCGAAGTGGTTATGAGAACATTACCTGACTACATCATCAAAGAACAATTTCTAAAAAAGCTGATCGAGAGAAGATCACCGAGGGGATTAGTGCGTATTAATTAATTTCTTCTTTTTAATTGCAATTAATAACTTAATTATTTTCTTTTTTTTTTAACTTAATTATTTTATTTTAACTTAATATAGGAAATTTCTGAAATTAACAAAGGCAATCGGGCTAAACAAACATCACACAGTTTAGGTTCGAAAAGTCTAGCACAAAGAAATTACGAAGCTGTAAGTAAATTATTTAATTTAATATTTACTTTCAAGTTCTTTTTTCTTTTTTCTTTCATATTTAATTTCATATTTCTTTCTTTTCCTAATTTTAATATTACAGGAACAAAAGGGATTAAATGATATTGAAATTTAGAAACTCAATATAAAGGCAGCTTATCCAAAAGACGAACGAGTGGTACGTAATCTTTTAAATTTATAATTACAGTTAATTACTATTTGTTTGACTACTTTCATTTTTTTTTTAAGGATAAAGCGGTTAAATGGATAGACAGTTAAGAAGCCAAAAATATGGCTCAACAAGAAAATATGACTGACACGGTAATTATTTCATATTTTTTCCAATATAATTCATTAGTTATATTTACATTAATTATTATCATGTTTTCTTTTTCATTAGGCTCTAATCAAATTTGCTATAACCGAATTTATCGGTAGAAGCTCGAAGAAATCAAGAACATTAGGAACAATTGGTTCCTCATTGAGCAAAAAGACAACGCATCAGATGAATGTGGGGAACTTCTGCATGGACAAAGGAAAAGATGCAATGACCGAAGCAGAGGTTGAAGATAAGGTCAACGAGGCTATCGAGAGGGCGATGACTCGTCAGAATGAGGCGATGGCTCGTCAGAATGAGCCGATGGCTCGTCAAATGGTGTTTTTCGAACAATACAACAACGCAATGCTTGTTCAAAATCCGAACTTGCGCTTACCGGAGTTTCCGCCAATTTTCAACAACGATGTAGCGCATAACATTTATACTTCTGGAGCGTCATCTTCTAGAGCCGCACAACCTACTTAACTACCAACGCAAGAAACTACGACGCCTCTACAAACTACGCCACAAGAGGAGGACACCACTCCACAACCACGCGGAGGAAGATCGATTATATTCACGAAAGAGGCATTACGAAAGGTGGTCGCAACTAAAAAAAAGAAAAAAAGCGAAAAAAAGAAATTAAATTAGTAATTATCGAATTTAATTTTTGTTGTACATTAAATATTAAACTTCAATTTCAATTTCAATTTCAATTTCACTTTCACTTTCAATTTCATATTTAATTTATTAATTTCATATATTAAAAACAAATATATTAATTTATTAATTACAATTTTTTTTTTAATTTTCAAAAGTGAACCAGCGGCTTGGCCGCCAGATATTTTTTTCCCGGGGAATTTTTTTCCTGCCGGGAAATATTGACCAGCGGCCAGGCCGCCGGAAAAATATTTTCCAAAAATAACTGCCAGTGGCCAGGCCGCCGGAAAAATATTTTCCAAAAATAACTGCCAGCGGCCAGGCCGCCGGAAAATTATTTGCCAAAAATAACTGCCAACGGCCAAGCCGCAGGTATTTCACAATTCCGGCGACATTACTTTCGGCGATGGAATATCGTCGGCTTGGCCGCCAGGAACCATTATACCGGCGGCCAGACCGCCGGAATTTGCCGCCAGAACTGCGCTGGTTTTTTGTAGTGACCACAACTCGGCTCATGGTAGGATATCGATCCATCCTCGTTGATTATGATGCATCATGGCCCGTAAGTATTGCTCGATTGTTTTATTGGTGATCTCAGTTTGGCCATCTGTCTCGGGGTGGTACGCCGATGACATTTTGAGAGTAGTACCACTTTGTTTAAATAACTCTTTCCAGAATTTACTCATAAAGATTTTGTCTCGATCGGAGGTGATTGTCTTAGGTACCCCGTGCAAGCGTACGATTTGTTTAATGAAGTACTCAGCAACGGTCACGGCCGTGTACCCTGTCGGCATTGCTCCCAAATGACAATATTTGCTCAATCGATCGACCACCACTATGATGACTGAATTCCCCGCTACTTTCGGTAGACCGGTCACGAAGTCCATTCCCACATCCTCCCAAATTGCTCCTGGAATCGGAAGTGGTTGCAATAAGCCGTGGGGTTTAGTAGAAGAAAATTTAACTTGTTGACATGTTTGACATCGACCAACGAATTTCTTGACATCTCGTACCATGCCAACCTAAAAGAACCGCAATTGAACTCGAGCCAAGGTTCGGAAGACTCCGGAATGTCCTCCAATTTTAGTACGCAACTCCTCCATGATGAGTGCTCGAAGTGGTGACGTTGGGCCTAAACAAAATCTGATTTTTTTAAAAATCATATCATCCTTTACCTCAAACCCGATTTTGGCGGAATGAGTTTGAATCTGTTGGTGGATCCCTTGTAGCCATTTATCAGAAACGTTCTCCCTCCGTAACTGGTCCACCCATTCTGGAAATGCAGCAGCCGACATAGATAGAAGTTGGGTTGTAGCTTCCTCTTCCGATGGCATCCGTGACAAGGCGTCTTCTGCCCCATTTTCTTGACCTCGCTTATAGACAATATTATATTTGTAGCCCAATAATTTGGTCAAGAAGAACTATTGTTCCGGTGTCGTAATGGTCTGGCCCAACAGGTTCTTAAGGCTCCGGTGGTCCCTGCGGATGGTGAACTCGTGCCCCCATAAATAATGTTTCCATTTTTGAACCACGTCCGTGATTGCCCATAGTTCCTTTGCATAAGTCGATGCCTTTTGGCGCAACGGTGACAACTTCTTACTATAGTATGCAATGGGATGTTCTCTTTGTAGCAAAATCGCTCCGACCCCAACGTCACAAGCATCCGTTTCAATAACAAATGGCAATGAAAAATTAGGATAAATTAATACCGGTGTGGTAATTAATTTTACCTTGACATTGTTAAAAGCTTCCATGGTCCGTTCATCCCAATGAAAATTATCCTTTCTTAGAAGATCCGTTAGTGGGCTTGCTAGTTGGGCATACTTCTCAATAAAGCGTCGGTAGTAGCCCGTTAGGCCCAAGAAGGCCCGTACTTGTTTGACTGTCTGAGGTTGGGGCCAAGCTTTAACGACTTCCACCTTGTCTGGATCGGGTTGGACTCCAACTGGTGAAATAATGTGTCCTAAATATGACAAAATATCTACCCCAAAGGAGCATTTCGAAGCCCGAATATAAAATGAATTTTTTTGTAATAATTCCATAATCGCCTCCAAGTGTTGCAAGTGGCTTTCTCTTGATTTGCTATAGATCAAGATATTGTCGAAAAATACGATCACGTACTTCCTTAGTAAGTCTTGGAAGAGATCATTCATCGTAGCTTGGAATGTTGAAGGTGCGTTTGTCAAGCCAAAAGGCATGATTGAAAATTCATAATGCCCCAAATGTGTCCAGAAGGCCGTCTTCTCAATATCCTCCGACGCAATTCTGATTTGGTGATATCCGGCCCGTAAATCAATTTTGGAAAATATGGTGGAGCCATTTAACTCATCTAAGAGCTCATCCATAGTTGGTATCGGGAAACGATCACGAATTGTGGCGGAGTTCAAAGCACGATAATCCACATAAAACCTCCAAGTGCAGTCTTTCTTTCGAACCAACAAGACCGGTGAGGAGAATGGACTCACACTATACTTAATCAACCCTTGGTGTAGCATTTCCTTGGTTAGCCTTTCTATTTTGGATTTCTGAAAGTGAGGGTAACGGTAAGGGTGCACATTGATGGGCTTGGTACCTGGATTTAATAAGATGTGATGATTGATGGGCCTCCAAGGTGGCAGTCCGGTAGGCTCTCCCATAATCTCTGAAAAATTATGGAGGATTCCTTGTAATTCGGCCCATGCATCACCACCGGATTGGATTGGTGTCAATTCTGTTTGGAGCTGGCAGAAATATGCTACCTCTTCCCTCCCTATCAAACTCTTTAGGCCCCCATTAGAAATCTGACATGGGGTGTCACCCTTGAAACATACCATCTTTCCCATGTGTTGAAATTCCATGGTGAGTGCTTTATAATTGCATGTAACGGCTCCAAGTGTCTGTAACCATTGTATCCCAAGTACAATGTTAGCGCCTTCCATGGCCAACACGTATAAGTCCTCCTTCATAATAACCTCTGCTTGCACCACTAGAGGAACTTGTCGGCACACCTCGTGACAAACCAAATATTCTCCTATGTCTATGAAGACTTTAAATTCTTCCAAGGATTGCAGCCCAATTCCCAGCCGGTATGCAACGAAATCTTGAATAAAATTATGTGTCGAGCCGCTATCGATCAAAATTGTTAGATCCTGACCTCGAACTGTCCCCTTTAGCCGTAGCGTTCTAGGATTGAACGTTCCCGCCAAAGCTTGTAGACTGATTTCCTTAGTTCCCTCTTCCACCTCGGCAATCGGCTCCTCCTCCAGGCTGTCCTCGCACATCTTCACCAAGCATCCTTGTTCCGCATCCATCCGAAATAATTTTCCCTTGCAACGGTGGCCCGGCGAGAATGCTTCGTCACAGTTGAAGCATAATCCTTTGGCCGTCCGGATGCGCCGTTCCTCGAACGTCAAAGTTTTCCGCACGATTGGCAGTGCCTGTGTTGTGTCCGGTGGAGTTTTAATCAATGGACCGATATTATCCGCTCCCGGGCTTGGCCGATACGGTGTCCGCCACGGGGAATGTCGCCGACCCGGGTGCGCTTCGTACACCTTTGCTGCCGAAAATGCTCGTCGTAATGTGTTTGGTTTCAATATCTTCAGCTCACTCTTTAACTCCGGTTTCAATCCCCCAACGAAGTAGGTGATCAGAGTTTGCTCGGACTGCTCGTCCACCTTGTTCATTAAATCTTCAAATTTATCCACGTACTCCTCCAACGATGATGACTGCTGCAGGCGTGACAATTCTTCGAGTTTATTCTCATACTCGGCTTTCCCGAACCGCTCTCTCATGTCCTCCATAAGTCGTTTCCAGGTTGAAATTAATTTATTACGACGGAGTCCTCTGATCCAGCTGAGTACCTTGTCGGTCATGTGGAACCCAGCGATCTGCACTTTCCCCTCTTCGCTATACCGTGATAGTCGAATTACTCCTTGGCTTGATACAACCATCCTTCCGGATCATCGCTGGCGAATCGTGGAAAATTCAGCTTTATAGCTGGCCGTTTGATGTGTGATGAATCGCCTCTAAACGGATCGAAGAGAGTCCCACCTCGATCACCTTCCTTCGTCATCTTTAATACACTTTCAGCAACCGCTGCAATTGCCGCATTTTGTTGCTTCGTCACCTCCGTTTGGCGAGCTGTTTGTTCCGCTCTGATTGTCCACAAAGCTTGCGAATATCCTCCAAGTTCTCCTCTTTATTTTCTGCTTCACTATTCATGATCACCAAATCACAGAAAAAAAAAATATTTCAAAGAAGGAAATAGTGAATTCAATTTAGGATTGAATACGTTCCTGAACGGGATCTACTTTAGGCATAGAACAAACCCTGGAATGATTTTGAATATTTTGAGTCGTTACCGACTGTTGATCCCTAAGCGCCCGTGCGAGAACTCAAAGAAAGCACCAATGTAACACTCTTCGGTGAGAGCCGAAGATAAAATCCCAAGGATGGGTCGGAGGTTGGAAGTTTTGGAGGAGATCTCCCTAAGGAGCCGGAGGCAAGATAGATTATTGTTTTCAATGTTGGATGAGTGATCATCTTATTCCGTGTTATTTATAGCCCAAGGCTGATGTCTAAATAGAAAATAACAAACTAACAAACTAGTAACGTGGTCACTACCACCATTCCAACTAATTAATAATATATAAAATCTGGAATCTTCTTCTCTTTTCTAAGCCTTGTCTCCCGTCCTTGTGGTTGCTCCACTTCCACGTTGGGTTCATGGTCCCCAAGTTCCAGCTCTTCAGTAAGCCGGTGCACAACCTCGTCTAAGTCTAGCCCAATTGTTACAGAGTAAGTCTACTTTATAGATATCATATTTCTTTGGAAATATTGATGGTCTTTGAGTTCATCTTCTTTGGTATGATGTTGAAATTCCCTTATAATTAGAGTTGGAATTTATTGATTTATCTAAGAAGAAATTGTGTTTTCGGAGACTACTGCTCTTGTGTTAACTTCAGAAATGTTACTTGTCCTAATATTTTCAGAATTTCCATTTTCTTCATTTATTGTGTTATCCTCAGAGCTAATGTTGAATTGCCCAGTAGAATTTGTAATACTGTGAGCACTTGTTATGGGTGTATTCCTATTATCTACCTCTCTTATAGTGTTTTCATTTATTGCTATAGGTAAATGTGTTACTTGAGTTGTGGCTTGTTTCTTTGAAATGTCTATTTTATAGTCCTTAAATGGGTAATTATATCTTCATAAAATTGTACATGTCTTGAAATGATTATGGTAGAATCCTTTATTTTAAAATACTTATATGCTTTATGTACAGGTGAATACCCAAGACAACAACAATAATTTTATGTTGGTTTAAATTGCTTCTTTGATTATGAGGAATCAATGAAAAATATAGTGATCTAAATCCTCTATAATAACTTAATTAGGATTCTTATTATATAATATAGAGAATGGTGATTGATATTCTAATGCTTTTGACGGCTATCTATTTATTGAATAAATGGCAGTTGAACATGCCTATACCCAATATTGTTTGGGTATAGTACATCTAATTATGAAAAGAATTATCTGAGTGTTCCTATTATTTGACAATGCCTCCTTTCTACCAATCCATTTTATTCAGGTGTATATGGTGAAGAGAATCTATGAACAATACCTAAATTGTTGTAATAATCTTTAAACTTTTGATTACAAAACTTCCCACCTCCATCTATTTGAATTGTTTTAATGGGAAGTTCTAAAGATTTTTCTATCATTGTTTGAAAATTTTGTCTTAAGAAGAAATAACCAAAATAATCTAGAAAATTCATCAATAACTAGAAGGTAATATTTATCTCCATTAATTGATGAAGTTGAAGTTGGCCTCCATATATACATCCATATGAAGAATTTCTAAAAGAGTCTTACTGTATTCTTCTCTATATTTAAATGATTTCTTTTTCATCTTATTTAGAGGACAATGTATACAATTTTGTTTTGAATTTTTGTAATTGATATTATTTTCTTTTAATAATTTTAACAATGTTAGCTTTTAAGGGTGTCCACACAGTCTATACCATAAATCTAAATGATTTGATATTAACTTCAAGGTTGTAGCAAATTTTCCGTTTTCATGAGTATTTGGTGAATTTAGGTAGTATAACCTATTGGATTTATACGACGTTGATCGGAGGTTGAGAAGGTGAAGACTGAGAGAGGTGTTTGTAGAAATAACACTTGATGATTTTGTATTTACTTTGTGTATCTATTTATACTAATTATAGTCTGTTTATTTAACTAATTAAGATCTGTATCTGTAACTAACTCTGTTAGTTATCTGTTACTTCAATACCCCCCCTCAACCAGCGGGGATTCTCCGACGACGTTGACTCGTAGACTCTGAAATAGCTCTGGCTTTAATGCCTTTGTGAGTATATCTGCCCGCTGAAGTTTCCCTGCGATATGTTTAATTTTTATCTCACCGGTATCTGTCTTCTCCCGGACGAAGTGCAGATCCATTGCTACGTACTAGAGCTTCGTGTGACAGATTGGGTTGTTCGCTATGAATGTTGCCCCCTGGTTATCGCTGAGTAATTCCATTGGGGTCGGAATTTTTATTCCCAATTCTGTTAGAAGAGATTTCATTGGGGTCGGAATTTTTATTCCCAGTTCTTCTACCATGTTTGCGATAGCCCTGTACTCGGCTTCGGTGCTTGATCTGGCGACGGTAGTTTGTTTTCTCGAAGACCAGCTCACCAACATTTCTCCTAAATAGATTAGCATTCCTGTCTGGCTCTTTCGATCGACGGTGTCGCCCCCCAGTCCACATCGCAGTAGCCTGCTAGATTGAACTTGGTTACCGCGAACAGGGTTATTCCGAATGTTTGGGTTCCTGATAGGTACCGGAGTATTTTCTTCAATGCTACCCAATGCAGCGGCTTTGGTGACGACATTAACTACGCCATCTTGTTGACCGCGAACTGGATGTCTAGTCTGGTCAGTGTGAGGTACTGGAGTGACCCAACAATTTTTCTGTACTCCGTGGTTTCTGTAATCGGAGGTTCATCTAAGAACAAGTCCTGATGTGCTACCATCGGCGTATTTGATGGTTTTAGATTTGTAAGCTTGCAACTCTCCAGTAGGTTTACTAAGTATTGTTGTTGTGACATGAACAGAGCATCATCTGTTCATCGTACTTGTACGCCAAGGAAGAACGATAGATCTCCTAGTTCTCTTAATGCGAATTCGCTTCCCAATTTTTCTATTATTTCCTCAATTTTAGTTTTCGATGACCCGATGATCACAATATCGTCCACAAACGCGAACAGAAACAGAGCTTCGTCTCCTTGTACCCATAGAAATAATGATGGGTCTGCATAGCTTTCTTTGAACCCTATGGTCGTTAAGAAACTTTGCAGCCTCCAGTACCACATCCGGGGTGACTGTTTTAATCCGTATAATGCTTTCTTGAGCAGGCAGACTCGTCGGGGATGCTCTGAGTCCTCAAATCTGGCCGGTTGCGTCACTATTATGCGTTCGTCTATTTCTCCGTGCAGGCACGCGTTGGAGATATCTATTTGTTTCAGTAGCCAGTTCTTGTTGATGACGAGCGTGAGGACTAATCGGATGGACATCGCTTTCACCACTGGACTGAACGTTTGGGTGTAGTCGTCCCCTCAATCTGCTTCATTCCGTTCGCCACCCATCGTGCTTTATATCGTTCAATCGTCCCGTCCTCTCTTTGTTTAATTTTGAATATTCATTTGGTATTAATGACGTTATCGTCGGGTGATCTTTCAATTAGTTCTCAGGTTTGATTTTTCTTTAGTGCGTTGAATTCCATTTCCATCGCCGATGTCCATTCTGCGTTCTGCATAGCCGTTTTTGCAGATCTTGGTATGAATTTTCCGTTAGCCAATGCAGGCAGCGTGTATCTTGGGTTCGGTTTTACTATTCCCTTTGATGCTCTGGTGGCCAGTCGATTCTTGGTGGCTGTTATTTGATTGTTAGGCTGGTTCTTCTCCGATGAGGTTGATGACGTTTGTTCTGCTGCAATTGATGTCGGATTCTCGGATGTTGTGACCGAATCCGATATCGTATGGTCTAATTCCTCTTCGGTTGTGCCAGATGATCTGATTTCAGTCGTCTCGCTCAGGTTGGATTGATTCGGGTGACTTGTGCCCGTTTCCTCTTTGTTCGCTAACTGGGAGGGTCTGACACCCTTTTGCCCGATACCTCTTTCGTTCGGATAATAGGGCAGTCGATTTCACGCCTTTCACCCGCTGATTTAGTGTAATTTATTCCTTCCTCCTCTTGTAAGTATTTATTTAACGTGAAGTTCTCCTCGTTGAACCGGACATCTCTGGAGCTGAACATTCTCCGGCCAATCGGATCATAGAACAAATATTCTTTTTGATTCTGTGAGTACCCCAGGAATACGCATGGAATTGATTTTAGTGCTAGATTGTTTGGTCGATAATTGCGCAGTCATGGATAGCATCGCGATCCAAAAACTCGTAGTTTTTCGTAGTCCAGCGCTTGCTGGAACAGAGTTTCGTAGGGAGATGAGTTGTTTAAGATTCTGGAAAGATTTCGGTTGTACACATAGGTTTCCTTTAGCACCACGTAATCCGAGTAGGTGACGGGAATTTTGGCTTGTTGTAGCATTGTAAGGGTAGTGTCCACCAAATGCCTGTGTCGCCTCTTGACGGACCCCAACTGCTGGTGGTTGTACGGGGCTGAGAATCAGTAGCCTATTCCCAATCTTTCCAGGTTCTTTGCGAGTTTCTTAAACTCTAATGCGTTGTCCAATTGTACTTGTTTTATTTTTGTGCCACACTGCCTTTCCGCCCAAACCTGAAATTTTTCAAACACTTCACCTACCTCCGCCTTGCTTCTCATCGGGAAAACCCAATTATAGTTTGTCACGGCATCTACAAAATTGATGTAGTACCATAATCCTTCTGAGGAAACTACCGGGGCCGGTCCCCAGATATCTGTGTAAATTAAATCTAGGGGAGATGCATAGATTTTATTGCTTGCTCTGTGAGGTAATGCAGTTGATTTATTTCTTAGACAAGAATCACACTCTGTTATTTTGTTACAGTCCGATGAGAATATATTTTTATCGATTAATTTCTCCATTGCTTGCTTGTTGAGATGTCCAAGCCTTGCGTGTCATCGTTCCCCTAAAACTCTTTCGCTTGACAGAGCTTGTACCTACTTCGTCGTTCTTGTCAGTAGTTGGTAGAGTCCGTCTTCCTGTCTGCCCTCCGCTACCACCTCCTTAGTCACGAGATCACGAATCCTTTCCTTCTGCTTGTCAAATTCAACAGAGACAGGATTATCAGTGCATAATTGATAAATCGATAGTAGATTCTTAGATGTTTCTGGTACTACTAAAATATCTTTTAACCGGAATTCCCTTCCCCTGCACATCATTGTGCATTTACCTGAGTCTGAAATTCCCATTGTTTCACCGTTTGCAGCCACAACTCTTTCCGAATCCATGTATTTTTCTGAGAAATTTAGTATCTTACCATTTGCTGTGATATGAGTGGTTGTCCCAGAGTCGGGGTACCACATTGAAACTGCATTCACCGACGGCGAGCTGGAACTGATTCCGATTGGAACTAACTTCCGATTGTGTCTTGGTGGAAACCTTGTGAAGTTAATTCTGTTGTAGCAATTCAGGGTACCGTGTCCTTTGCACGAACAGATCTGGCACGGTAACGACTTTATGTTCACGTTTCTTTCTTCGTTCTTCTTGAATTTCTCGACTGCGTTTACCTCGAATGAGTTAGTTTGTTCATCTTGTAATTCTTGATCCATTAATAACTATTGGAATTGGGTGAACGTCATGGAGTGGTCGAAGCGTGTGGTGATCGAGGTTACAAATGGTTTATATTTAGTTCCTAGTCCTCCAAGAGCGATTAGTATTAACTGAGAGTCGCGAAGTTTCTCGTCGGCAGAAGCGAGTTTATCCTTGATGATGGCAACGTGTTTGATGTATTGCCCCATCGTCATTGTTCCTTTCCTAACGGTCTGTAGCTTCATGCACATGCAGGTGGAGTAACCTAGTCTCTAAATCTGACGAATGTAGCTGCCGTAGGCATTCCCATACCTCATAAGAAGTGGTGAGCGCAGCTACCTGAGACAAGATTGCCGGAGAAATTACCGACAGCATCCAGCTCAGGATAATTTGATCCTGCTGCTCGTCGGAAGATCCGTCGAGGATTTTGACCTTCCCTTCCACATAGTCGAGGAGCCGATAGCCTCGGAGTAGCGCCGAGAACTGTGCTCGCCAGCTGAAGTAATTGTCCTCCTCTAGAGTGACGCATTTCAGTTGCTTGATCATCACCACTTATTCCGATGATCGAGTCGGAGTCATGTTGTGTGTATCAGAAGCTTTTCCTATCGCTCCGTTCAATGCCATCGTGTGTGCAGCGGAAACTGGATCGATTGCCCCATCGTCATTACCGGTCGATGATACCATATTGGATTTATACGACGTTGATGGGAGGTTGAGAAGGTGAAGACTGAGAGAGGTGTTTATTGAATAACACTTGATGATTTTATATTTACTTTGTGTGTCTATTTATACTAATTACAGTCTATTTATTTAACTAATTAAGATCTGTATCTGTAACTAACTTTGTTAGTTATCTGTTACTTCAATATAACTAGGGTGTCAAATGAGCCGAGCCGAGCTTTTGCTTATAGAGCCGGGCTTGGGCTTGGCTCGTTAAGGAATTATTCAGGCTCGGGTTCGGACTCGAGCTCGCCGAGGCTTTTTTGGCCGAGCTAGGGCTCGGCTCGTTTTAAGAATTGTCTGGCTCGGGTTCGAACTAAAAGAAATAATTATTTGGAGATATGAGAGATCAAACCCATGACCTATCAAATACTA
Organism: Zostera marina; assembly: GCA_001185155.1. NCBI lineage: Eukaryota > Viridiplantae > Streptophyta > Magnoliopsida > Alismatales > Zosteraceae > Zostera > Zostera marina. Next base: position 466,249 of record LFYR01002215.1, on the reverse strand, counting down.
AACAAACCTTTTAACAACTATGCTACATCTCTATTCTTTCTAAATATAATGTGTTTTTAGTTTTTTATACTCCTATCGACGAGCTTGAGGATTGGGCTCGGGCTCGGCACGTTGGGCTAGCAAGCCCGAACCGAGCCGGACTTTATTTGACACCCTAAATATAACCCACCACAACTTCTACCCTTAACCATATCCTTTCCACTTTCATTATCTTGAATTATAAACCCAGATTCATTTAAAACGAAACAAAATTTTAAATCTTTGGCCATTGATCTTATAGATAGAAGATTCATCTTCATATCAGGGACACAAAGTGTTTCTTAATGAAATTTCTCCTATACTTGATTTTTATTTAGCATTTTCTATATTTGAAATTTTTAAACCTAAGCCATTACCAATTGTAATATTACTCATACCAGAATATTCTTGGACATCGGATAGAGCTTCCAAGTCAGGAGTCATATGGTTAGTTGCTCCTGAGTCAAGCAACTAATTCCCTTATGGTATATCTTCATTGATATTTCCACAAAAGCTTTCAGACTTCTCTTGCAAGTCTTAGCATTATATCTTTTTTTCTCACATAATTGATAAATAATTGAATTATTGTTACCTGAGTTGTTTGAGCGACGTCATCTATTATTGTTATTAAATCCAAATGCTTTTCGATTTCGATTGCTATTATTGTTATAATAGTCTCTGTCCCTGTTTTCGTTGTTATTGTTGAATGATCTATAGTCTTTATTTCTGTTTTGATGGTAATTTTTCTTGGAGTTGCCAGCCAATGCAGAAGGCGTCTTAAGGTTGTTTGAATTCCCAATTACATTCATTCTTCGAAGATAGCTATCTTTTTGCACTACCATTTGTAGAAACTCATCATAGAAAAGCCCAGATTATGAGTGAAGCGAATAACAAAACAGACGAAATTAACTACCCAATCCATCAATAACAAAGTCTATAATAGTCTTGTCTTTCACTACTTCACCAGCAGCAGCCAATGAATCAGTCAATGCTCTTACTTTGATAATAAAGTCTCTCATTGATTCATCATCTCTTTTCTTTAAATTTTTAAGCTCATCACGAATAAATTGTTGATTTACTAATATCCGTGGTGATAGACGCGTCTCTAATTTCTGCCAACAATCATACACAGTTTCATGATTCATTACTAAAGAAAATATCGACACCCTTGCAAGATTCAGAGAAGACACCCTTGCAAGAAGAAAGGAAACCAAATCCCAAAATCAGGAAAGAATATCACTGAAGCAGCTCGCAAAAAAAAATCACAGAGGCCCAATCACACACAAACACAAAATCGTAGACGCCAAGCCACAATCGGAGACCGAATTCACTTGGAAATCGCACGATGTTGATAATCACAGACCTAGACGGCCTGCCCAAATCAGTAGTTGTAGTCAACGCTGAAAAAGAACCCAAATGACCATGTCGTCGAGATTAGGAAAGAAACAGATCACGGAAACGAACTACCGCAAAATCGCCAACACACCAAGTCCCCAAATCAGCTCACTGAGGTAACAGAACTCTCTGCTGACGGTAAAGAAAAAAAATAATTGCAAGCTTTCAGCAGCTGGTCACAATTATGTTTAATAGTGATGACCACAATTATTTATTAAGCTCTCACAGGTTTCACCAGATCGGGATGATATTCTAAAGACTGTCTTCAGAACACATACGGGTCATTTTGAATTTTTAGTGATGCCCTTTGGGCTCATAAATGCTCCTGTCACCTTCAAGTCTATTATGAATTCCATTTTTCAGTTATTTTTGATGAAGTTTATATATAGTTATATTTTTTGATGACATTCTAGTTTACAGTAAAACTATGGAAGAACATATTGGTCATCTTAATTTAGTTTTGGATACATTGAAAACAAACAGCTTGCTGGCCAAGAGCTCCAAATGTTCCTTTGGTAGAAATTCGATGATTTTTTTGTGCCATGTAATATCAAGAAAAGGAGGGTTTTTAAAAATTATGAAGTGAGAAAATTTCAGGCAATGACTGAATGGCCAATACCCAAAATAATTAAACAATTAAGAGGATTTTTAAGGCTAACTGGTTAATTTTAAGTTAATTTTAACGATCTTCCTATTGATCCGAGAGATCGACCAAAGATTTCAAATTATGATGTTAATGATAGAGATACCATTCGAAGAACATATTCAACTCACCGAAAATCACATCCATTTCCATATAGAAAATTCAGAATCATTAACCGAAAATTCAATGTGGAATGATATGTAAAATATTCAAGCTGTTGGTTAGAATACAGTGTCAAAAAAGATTCTGCATTTTATTTGTGTTGTTACCTGTTTCAAACAGAAGTTCATGATTAAGCATACCTGAATCCGCATTCGAATATGACTATCCGAAATCGGATTTTCAGATTCCGGATACTAAAATTGAAATTCGGATTTTATTCGGTCGGATTTGGATATTCGAAAAATCCAGATTCGAATATCCGGATAAATATGTAATAAATTAATATTATTATATTTATATATTATAAATCTGCTTAAAGTTTTAAATTTACTTTAAATCTTTATAACTTATTAACTAATTATTAAATCTAAAAGTTAAAACATTAACTTACGGCTTAAGCTCAACTCAGTAACATTAAGTCATTAACTACGTTAAAACTTAAACACATTTTAGAGTTAGGGACTTAGGGTTTACTTCCGTCTTCTTATTCTTCTCCCCTCTGACCTCGATCTTCACCTCTGCCCAGCCACTCAATTTTCACCACCGCCCAGCTACTCGATCTTCACCTCCGCCCGGCCACTCGAAATCTAGGTCTGAAAGCAACAAATAAAAAATAATAATGAAAAAACCGCATAGAATACAGAATCTATCCAACTGAATCTCCTGTTCGATCTTCTCCTGTTTATGCTCCATCTGGGCTTTGAAATACACCTGACAAGATTTCAAAATCTCGTCGTAATTCTGACTTCTCTGACAACTCAAACCCTGTTTAAGAACCAACAAGCTGTTCTTTCCCTTAACACGAACACCATCAATATCTTCCAACTGCATGCTCAGTTATTCAATTCTAATATCATGGGGGATTAAATCGATGGATGTCATGTGCTCAATTTGGGGGTAAAAATATTGGGGGAATAAATTTAATATGAATGCATTCAACATGTCTTATAAATGTTGGGGAAAGTTATAAATGAATTATAGACGTGTTTAATTTTGGGGGAAAGATTTAACCCGTGTCTTATAAATGCAAATTCTGATATATTATTGAATTGTTGCTTGTTGATTGCAAGAATTTATTTAAAAAATACAAGGATTTTTTTGCAATTTTTTTTAAAATATTATATTTTTAAATTACAGGGGGTTGTCAATAAAAAGTTATTCGAATTATCCGGATTTGGATTATCCGAAAATCCGGATAATTTATTCGGATTATCCGGATTTGGATTTGGATTTTTAAATCCGGATTTTATTTGATCGGATTCGGATATTCGGATAATTATTCGAATTCGGATACCTGCATATCCGATCCGAATCCGACCAATATACAGGCTTATTCAAGATGTCGTCTTTGGTATTGATGGTTCATGATATTGCATTTTTGACGAAGAGTTAGACATGTTTATTGATGATATACGAAAGAGTAGTTAAGAATTTTCAGATTTGAAAGGACTCGGACATCTAGTCAAGAATATGATTGAGACGAAGATATGTCTTATATATACTTCAGTTTTCAAATTGTTAAAGTTAACATTAACTATACCTGTGGAGACAGCAACGGTTGAAAGATTTTGAGTAGAGTCGAATTTTTTTCAAAAAGTAATCGTGATCAGATTTATGCAACATGAATACACCGCATAAGTAGATCAGATCTTCCTGTTGCAACATGAGCGAGCAGGGATTTACTCACATATTTTTTTGCCCCGCATCTCGTTGCCCCGGTCGAATTTCGGGATGGGTCACGGGAAGGACTAAAACCCGAACGGGTCGCCCAATTGTGGTATAAAAAAAAAAGTTGCGCTTCAGGTCTTGAATGCGCCGTCGTGCGCCATCAAATTAATCGTGTTCATTAATATTTAATCTAATGACTAAAATAATGTATTGCACAAGACATTAACACATGTACGACGTAAAATAATGTACTGAAAAGACTAACACATGTATGACGAAAAGTCGATACAATGGACAGGATTAATTTAAAGTATTTTGACACATTTTGATCTCGACATAACTGATAATTACTCTAAATAAATAAATAATTAATTTTTTCATACAATTCGGAGCACGATGCGAGTAACAATATTTTAGAATGGATCTAAGGGGAAGAATCATGGTGAATTATATACTTGTTGAATTCTTTTTAATGATGGTGTTTAAAAATGGTTTAAGTCAATTTTTTATTTTCACATTTAGTCCCACATCGAAGGAGTTAAAAAGTTGGGTTTGGAAGAGAGGTATAAATAAAGGAGGATATCATTATAGAGGTGAGATTTCCCGTCCCCGTACCCGCCTTGGTACGGGGATGATTTTTCTACCCGAAGCAGAAAATTCCCCGTCCCCGGTCGAAATCCTTGGTCATTTCCAGGTACGGGGATTGAAATCCCCGTCCCAGATAATCCCCGTACCCGGAGAAAATTGCATATAGATCTTATAAAAAAATTTATATTGTATAATTTATATAAATAACCTTATACAATATATTAAATAGATAAATTTATATTTAAAATTGTAAAATTAAATCTATATCCTAAATTCCTAATTAAAAACATAAAAACTTAAAAGTTAAATCTAATTCTTATTCTTGTAACCTTGTTCAGTTGTTCCACCGCCGAGCGCCGATATCTTCTTCTGCCGTTGCAGAACTTCCACCGTTGTTCGCTTGTTCCACCGCTTAAATGAATCAGAAATTTCCACTGCTTGTTTAAATAATTTACACCGCTTATGAATTCTCTAAATTATTGTTCCACCTCTAAATTACATTAGTAAATAGTAAATCTAACCAGAAGGGGAAGCGTCCACGCTCTCCTTCACCAGATAGTGACAGTAATGAGAACCGCCAGCGGAAGACTATCAATATGATATTTGTTGGTGGTTCCGTTGGCTAGAACAGGGGATATGCCCGGAAGGTGCTGATGTCACAATCAACACCTCGAGATAACGGAAAATGGGTCCACGAAGAGAAGTCAATATACTTCTTAGAAGAGGACCTGGACGATGTTCTGCAACCTCATGAGGATCCACTCATGATCCAAGCAGACATCGGTCCTGATTCCCGAGTCGAGAGGATGATTATCAACAGCGGCAGTTTTACGGATATCCTCTACATGGATACTTTCACCAAAATGGGCCTTAAAAGGGAGGATCTGTCTCCCTGCAAGGAAGCCATTTATGGGTTCACTAACATCGCCGCCCCAGTGGCCGGTGTTATTAATTTGAAAGTTTCCATCGGTTCCAGGCGAGGGAGGGTTAGTCGGACTTGCCGTTTCATAGTGGTAGAAGTAGAATCCACTTTTCACGGCATTTTCGGACGACCCTTCATCCATGAAATCAAGGCAGTCCCGTCTTCTTATCACCAACGCATACGATACCCAGTCAATGGGTTCGTTGCAACTATCAAAGGATCACAAAAGGATTCTAGACAAGGGTATAAGAAGGCAACCCAGCTGACCAAGTTAAACAACATGCTCGTCCTTGTCCCACCTGACATTGGGGAGAGGGAAAAGTTACAACCTGTGGATGAGACTGAAATGTTTCAGCTGGTGGGGGGACACGTGGCATTAGGGAAGGGGCTACCCTCTGACCTAAGAGCCAAGCTTGTGACTGTCTTGGAGGAGCACCAAGACAGGATCGTTTGGGAGGGTGGGGCACCGACACAGATTGCGCGTCAAATCGTGACGCACAAACTCAATGTCGACCCATCCATTCCAGCTCGGTGTCAAAAGCGTCGAGTAATCACTTCTGACAGACGGGAAGCAGCCAACGAGGAAATATCGAAACTCCTGAATGTTGGACACATTCGGAAAGTTCGATATCCAACTTGGCTGGCTAACTCCGTCCTCGTCAAGAAACCCAATGGCAAATGACGCATGTGCATTGATTTCACTGATCTCAATAAAACATGCCCCAAGGACAGTTACCCGCTGCCATCGATCGACGAACTAATCGATGGAGCATCCGGTAATGAGCTCCTCTCTATGATGGATGCCCACTCAGGATACAACCAGATCCTGATGCATGAACTTTATGAAGAAAAAATATCCTTCATCACGGACTCAGGGACATTCCGTTATAGAGTAATGCCATTCGGTTTAAGGAATGTTAGGGCTACAATCCAACGTTTAATGAACAAGGTTTTCGCGGACCAGATCGGGCGTAATGTTTCCGCTTACGTTGATGACATCCTAGTCAAATCGTCAAGCGTGGAAAAACACCCTGATGATCTGAGAAAAACCCTAGACACATTGAAACAATACGAAATGAAGCTTAACCCAGCTAAGTGCGCATTTGGGATCAAGGAAGGTGATGAAGCATGAAATCTGCTACCAGTAGGCTCGCGGGGTCGCGAGGAGGGCCGGAGGCTTTGGAGTCCACGACGCGCGCTCTACGTCAAATACCTGCAGAAGTGGAGGGGAGTCGGCGACTCGGGCTCCTTGGTTGCTCTGGTGTAGTGTGTGTCAAGTGGGAATGACTTGGGAGTAGAGGACCCCCAAGGTCCCCTTTTATAGGGTCCTGGGGGACGTTTCCCCATTCATTAGCGTGGGGCCCACCCCATTATGGTGCCCTATTGAAGGGTTCCATAATGGCGTGGGCCCTCCCAAGTAACGGTTGAGAATCGGCGACTCAGGTATGGGAGTCGCCGATTCAGAGGTGGAGTCGCCGACTCCCCATGAGCCAGGTTGGCAGTCTACCAGAACTGACCACGAGGCCTGGAATCGGCGACTTGGTAGTCCCAGTCGGAGATTCCCAGGTGTTTCCTTGAGTACTTGACGTAGACACTTCCTCCGCATTTGTGGAGCTCTCCGGGGGTCCGGCATAAAGCGACGGAACCCTAGTCCTTGTTGAGGGGCGTTGCTGGGAGTGACTGACGTAATCAGGCATGTCTCACTAGTACTCCCCCTGAAGAGAGCACAAGAAACATGCGTGTATCGCTAGTATCCCCCCCAAGCAAGGTGATCCACATCAAGGCAAAAGCGACAAGATGGGATCGAATCATTGCGGCCACAGCGACACAGTGACTCCGTATCCATGCACTATCAGATGGATTGATTCACTATCAGAATCTAGTTCCAGGCCAACGGAACTACGTGTTTATGTCCAACTCTGATCAGGAGCGACTTTTGCTGTGTCATTATCAAGGCCAAAGCGACAAGATGAGAGAGAATTATTAAGGCCAAAGCGACAAAATAATTCCCGTCCATTAAGGCCAAAGCGACAAAATGGACTGACTCACTATCAGAGCCTGATTCTGGCCGAAGCGACAAAATGCGTGGATTCACTATCAGAATCTAGTTCACTATCAGAACTGATGTTTATAGTCCACCCTGATCAAGAGCGATTTTATGTCCGCAACGACGGTTACCCCACCGAGGCCAAAGCGACAAGGTGGGTCGAAATCATTAAGGCCAAAGTGACAAAATGATCTCCAAGTCTATCAAGGCCAAAGCGACAAGATAGAAGAATTATTGAGGCCAAAGCGACAAAATAATTCTTGGTCCATTAAAGCCAAAGCGACAAAATGGAATTCGACGACTTCTGGCCGAAGCGACAGAAGTGTCGGGGAGAGCTTGTGATACTCCCTCCTTGAGGTCATTAAGGCCAAAGTGACAAAATGACCTCTGGTCTGTCAAGGCCAAAGCGACAAGACAGACCGACTCACTATCAGATTCTGATTCTGGCCGAAGCGACAGAATCTGTTGATTCACTATTAGAATCTGATTCTGACCGAAGCGACAGAATCTATTGATTCACTATTAGAATCTGATTCCGGTCAAGGCTACAAATTCACTATCAGAATCTGATCCTGGCCAAGATGGCGGAATCTTACCTGCAAAAAAGGAAACATCCTGCAAAACAACTAGATCAGTCCAAAGGATATATTTATTGATTTACTGACCTTGCCGTGTGGAGCTGCCTCTCATGCTGCTCCTCCTTATGCTCAATTAATCCTTGATTGATTTGGCCGAAGCGACAGATCTATCATGCTCAAAAATGTGACAGCTTCTGGCCGAAGCGACAGAAGTGCTGGGAGAACTTGTGATACTCCCCTTGGATTTCGACGACTTCTGGCCGAAGCGACAGAAGTGTCGGGAAGAGCTTGTGATACTCCCCTTGAGATCATTAAGGTCGAAGCGTCAAAATGACCTTTGGTCTATCAAGGCCGAAGCGACGAGATAGACCGACTCACTATTAGAGTCTGACTCACTATCAGAGTCTGGTTCACTATTAGAACCTGGTTCACTATTAGAGCCTTTCCTGCAAAAAAGAAAACATCCTACAAAACAACTAGATCAGTCCAAAAACGCATATTTAACTTATTGAACTTACCGTATGATTTTACCTTCCTTGATGCCTCTTCTTTGCTCAATAAATCCTTGGTAAATCTGGCCGAAGCGACAGATTTTACCGTGCTCAATTTTTGACGACTTCTGGCCGGAGGGACAGAAGTGTCGGGAGAGCTTGTGATACTCTTCATTGAAAATGTGACGACTTCTGGCAGAAGCGACAGAAGTGTCGGGAGTACTTGTGATACTCTCCATTGAAAATGTGACGACTTCTATCCAAATTGACAGAAGTGTCGGGAGAGTTTGTGATACTCCCCCCGAAATTTGACGACTTCTATCCAAATTGACAGAAGTGACGGGAGAGTTTTGATACTCCCCCTCGAAATTTGACGACTTCTGGCCGAAGCGACATTTGTGATACTCCCTCTTGAAATTTTTTTAAATTTTTGTAATCTTTTTGGAACTCAATTTAATCAATTATTTTGCTTTCTTAATTAATTGTTTATTTAATTTATTTTTTGAATTGTAACTAAGACCCGAAATTAGATTCACAAGTCGTAATTTAGCCACTCTGGACGTAAATTAGACTCTGCTAACCTTATTGCTAGCCACTCTGGGCGTAGACTTGGTCGTACGAATCGTAGCTCAGTCTACGGCTAAACTCGCGAAATAAATTAAACTTCACAACTAATCAAGACTCGCAAAGCTAATTGACGTAATAAGTTGGAAATACAAAAATTATCGGGAATAGGACTTAGAACTTTTTTAGAACCTAAGACTCTAGATTTCATTCCCTAATGTGTAGTTGAACTCTGGCCGAAGCGACAAAGTAACTTTTTACCCTCATCAAGGCCATAGCGACAAGATGGGGTTGAATCGTTAAGGCCATAGCGAAAAAACGATTTTTTATCTATTAAGGTCATAGCGACAGAATAGATTTTCGTATGTGTTGTGGGTACTTGGAACCTCTTGGGGTTAGGTTCGATCATTTGTACTTATCAACTACCTAAGACTCTATACTTATACCCTAATGTGTAGTTGAACTCTGGCCGAAGAGTCAGAGTAACTTTTTGACCCACGTCAAGGCCAAAGCGACAAGATGGGGTAGGATCGTTAAGGCCATAGCGACAAAACGATTTTAATCTATTAAGGCCATAGCGACAAAATAGATTTCTAAGGTAGGGTAATACACTACAAGAAAGAAGGTTTTTTCTGACCAACTCTAGCGACCAACTTCGAGGATGGACACTTATAGTTGATATTTTGAGACCACTTTTGAAATTGGTCGCGAAGTTGGTCGCTTTACACTATAGGCGACCAACTTCGTTACCAACTCCGAAGTTGGTCGCCAATTTGAAGATGAAAGCGACCAACAGTTTGGTCGCTTATAGTTGACTTTTTCAGACCACTTTTGAAGTTAGTCGTAAAGTTGGTCGATTTACACTATAGACGACCAACTTCGCGACCAACTCTGAAGTTGGTCGCCAATTTGAAAATGAAAGCGACCAACAGTTTGGTCGCTTATAGTTGACTTTTTGAGACCACTTTTGAAGTTGGTCGCGAAGTTGGTCGCTTTACACTATAGGCGACCAACTCCGAAGTTGGTCGCCAATTTGAAGATGAAAGCGACCAACAATTTGGTCGCCTAACTCTTTTTTAATAAAAAAAATTAAAATGCAACCAATCTGTTGGTCGCTTACATATTTCGTTAATTTTTTAAAAAAAATTCAATTTTACTACTAACATAAATTTAAAAAAAAGGCGACCACCCAGTTGAGAGAGATCCCTTCTGTAGGGGGCACCCTAACCTGGAACAATGATAGGATAGGTGAAAATAGAAGGGCAAGTTGATTGGATAGGGGTTTTGGAAATGAAGCATGGTTAGAATGGTGGCCACTCCGAAAAGTGGAGTACCACTCTATGGGCACATCTGACCATACGTACATGCATATGGAACTGAGGGAATTTGAAAAGAGGGTTAAATCTTTTAGGTTCACAAATTCATGGATCAGGGCATCGGGATATGCTGATGTTGTAGCACGGGGTTGAAAGAAGAGAGTACATGGAAACGCCATGTACAGATTCACCCAGAGACTTAAGGCGGTGAAGAGAGGGCTAAAACCTTGGGCACGAAAGCTTAACAGGAATAAAGACCTAGATAAAGCTCAAGCCATCTCGCCAAGGAAGAAGGAGATCTTCGTTTAGACTCCTAAAATGAGAGGATCCAGGTATGAATACGGGAATGTCAAGACAGACTAAGATGCTTGTTTAAAACGGAGGAGGAGAATATGAGACAACGGAGTAGAGTGCAATGGTTAAAGCTAGGGGATAAAAACACGAAATTCTTTGCGGCTATGACTAGGGAAAGACAATCGCATAATTCGCTCTATAAACTCATAGGAAGGGATGGGAAAATGATGGTTTCAAGGATAGATATGGAGGAGAAATGTGTGGCATATTTCTCCAAACTATTCAGGGACAGAAGGGACGGTATGATTAGGCCGAGGAAAGCTTTTAAGAGACATGTCACGTCGGGAGATAATCTGGATCTTATGAGAATGCCAGAGTACCAAGAGATAAAAGATATGGTATTCCACTTGAACCTGAACAAAAGTCCGAGGCCGGATGGTTTCAACGCTAAGTTCTTTCAGGAATCATGGGAAGTCATAGCCCCAGATCTTGTGCATGCCATTCAATCCATCTTTGCGGGGGGAAACGTTCTATTGGAGGTCAACAACACCTTTGTGACGTTGATACCAAAGAAGGCAAATGCATCAGATTTGACGGATTTCAGACTGATATCGCGTGTCAACACCACCTACAAGGTGTTATCGAAAATCATCATAGCAAGATTGTTGTCAGTAGTACAGAGAATAATTGCCCCGAACCAGCTAGTTAGAGTCGTAGGTAGTGATTTCGAAAGAGTGTCAAAAATAAAATCTAACTATTCTATTTTGTAACTTGTACTAGCATAAAGACTAAGAGACTACAATTTAGGACTATTATTCTAGATTTGAACCCTGGTATTTTAGCCAAGCTCCGTCCATTGCGACAGAGTGACTCTCGATCCTCATCAAGGCCATAGCGACAAGATGGGATAGGATCATTAAGGCCAAAGCGACAAAATGATCCTTGGTCTATTAAGGCCATAGCGACAAAATAGATTGAAAACGAGGGTACCGTTGATTGTAGTCGTAAATTTAGAATCTCGGGGCTAGATTCGTAAATAAGAGTCTGATTTAGATTCTTAAGTCGCGCTTTGGACTCTTAAATCGTAAACTAGACTTGTAATCACAATTTAGCCACTCTAGACGTAAATTGGATTTTGTAACCATCACTTAGACTCGTGGGTCGTAAGCTAGGTTTGAGTAACCGGTATCATCCAGCCAAAGCGATGGGTGATATATGAGGTTGACGAGACGGACGTCATCCAGCCGAAGCGATGGGTGATTGATCCGTCTGAAGCAACGGGTGATTATTCTAAATATGATACTGCATATATCTCTATAGATTAAAGAGAGATTTATTTAGAATAATGTCGCTATTGCGAATACATAAGAATAGCATGAGCGACAAACAAAATAATCGACATGTTTTGGTCACTGGATGCCACTGACAGAAGCATAGCCTGCATGGTTACTTTGGTCAATCCTATCTCTTAACAGGTGATAGTTCCTCACTCTTAGCGTGATGCACTTGATTGCGAGTGTGAACTGTGGCTCTGGTTGCCATCACTGTCATAGGATTGAGAGTGTGGGCTATGGTCATAACTGTTACTGGGCCGAGAGGCGAGGAGTCAGAGGACCATCGCCCGCGAAGGAGCGGGTGAATCAGCCTCTCACAATTCTCCATCTGCGGAGAAAAAGAAGAAAGGTCCAGAACCACTAAAATCAAAAGCTGGACCTAGTAAGAGTCGCACTGACAAGATTCTTACAACACGGTTCGTGGAAAATCTCCGTCGGAAGCTAGCTGACAATCCAGTCGCCAGCAGTCCGATCGAGTTCTTGAGAATCAAAAGCGCTCCTTTTCGTGAGGACCTTCTGAGGGTATCTTTTCCACCAACCTGGCGGGTACCCAGGATAGAAGCGTATGATGGTTCGGGTGATCCAAAAGATCACGTCAGCCTCTACCTCAATGTTCTGGAACCGCAAACCACCGACAACGCACTGCTGTGTCGAGCATTCCCCGACACTCTCAAGGGCAGTGTCTATCGGTGGTTTTCCGGTCTGCCAGCTGGATCAATTTCCAGCTTCGCGGACCTCTCATCCAAATTCATCGCCCAACATGTGGGGATGATTAGGATCAAACACAGTGCCAATGCACTGCTGGCACTGCGACAGAACAAACTGTCTCTGAGGGATTACACGATTATGTTCACTTCGATGATGACAGAAGTGAGCGACTTAATCCCGAGTCTGGCCATAGAGGGGTACACGAATGGGCTAGTACCCTACTCCCCTTTGGCCCTGAATCTTACGCTCCATAAAGTGAAGACCTTACCCAACCTCTTCCAACGAGCTCAATTATTCATTGAGGTGGAAGAGCAGAATGAAAACAAGCTAGTGGAACTTGAGAACACTAGCTTTAAAAAACAAAAGTTCGAGAAGAAGGGATACAGTGAGAAGAACAATTTTCACGGATCTTTGAACAGATACACTGACAATGCGGCTGATTCCTTCATAAAGGAATGGAAGCCCAAACACGATAATAAGGTGTATCAAACCTCCACCAAACAGTCGCCAAGGGGTCCACCTCAACCATGGAAGGATCGAACCCCGCTAACAATCAGCAAAGGCGAGCTGTTTGAGAAACTGAAATTCCGAGCAGATCTGCCCGCTCCTCGCTCTATGGACCCTGCAACCAAGGATAGTCGTCAAAAAGGTGGAAGGTTCTGTAAATTCCACAAGGACCACGACCACCCGACGGACTATTGCAGGGAGTTCTCGCTTTATGTCGAGCAACTGATCTCGAAGGGTGAACTTGACAACTTTGTCAAAGGATCCCGAGGTCGGGACGATTGCAAGTCTGACACGAAGGGGAAGCACCCACACTCTCTTTCGCCAGACAGCGACAGTAGCGAGGACCACCCACGGAAAATCATCAATATGACCTTTGGTGGTGGATCCATTGGAAGGCTACCATAACTGAGAGGAATATACCAAGGAATAAGCTGTCATACAAAGGTCCCTACATCTGGCACACGGACAATATACAGCAATACTACGCTTAGTATTGAACACATTATTCCTTAGGGCCTCTTAGTATATATGTTAGTACAAATTACAAAGTAGAATAATTAGATTTTACCTTTGTAATTTTTATTTCAATAAAGTTGACATTTTCACCTACCTACGACTCTAACTAGCACCCTTCCTTATAAATCTATCTTGTCGCTACGACCTTAATAGATTAAAATCGTTTTGACACTTCGGACTTAACGATTCAACCCAATCTTGTCGCTTCAGCCTTGATGTGGGTCCAAAAGTTACTCTGTCGCTACGACCAGAGTTCAACTACACATTAGGGTCTAAAGTGTAGAGTCTTAGGTAGTTGATAGGTACAAGTGAACCCAACCCCAAGAGGTTCTAAGTACCCACCACACTTACCAGAACCTATTATGTCGCTATGGCCTTAATAGACAAAAAATCGTTTTGTCGCCATAGCCTTAACGATTCAACCCCATCTTGTCGATACGACCTTGATGAGGGTAAAATGTTACTCTGTCGCTTCGGCCAGAGTTGAACTACTTATTAGGGAATCTAGAGTCTTAGGATCAAAAAAAGTTTTAAGTGCTTACGTCACTTAGTCTAGACAATTCTAAGTCTTAGCTAAAATTCCCGATAGTTTTTGTATCTCCAAACTTATCACGTCAATTAGAGTTGCGAGTCTTGATTAATTGCGAAGTTTAATTTATTTCTCGAGTTTTAGCCGTAGACTGAGCTACGATTCGTACGACCAAGCCTACGCCCAGAGTGACTAGCGATAGGGTTAGCAGAGTCTAATTTACGTCCAGAGCGACTAAATTACGACTTGTGAATCTAGTTTTGGGTCTTAGTTACAATTCAAAAAATAAATTAAACAAACAATTAATTTAGAAAGCAAAAATAGTTGATTAATATTAAGTTCAAAAGATTACAAAGAAAAAACATATAAAAAATTACAAGCTAAGAAGAAATCCCTAATCTTCTTCGTCATTCTTTAGCTTGTCGAGGGCATCCTTGTTCTTTTCCTTTTCTTCGGGATGCTCGTCTACCCACGGCATGATATCCGAGACAAAGTCTTCGGGTAGTGATGGGAACACGGAGGTACCAAAGAAGCTAAGTTCTTGGAGTTGATCGGATTGATACTTTTTGTCCAACTCCAAGTCCTTAGCCTTTTCCAGAAGTGCGGAGTTCTCCTTCTTCAGCACGGAGTTCTCCTTCTTCGTATTTTCCAACTCCTCCTTAGAGCGAGAGAGTTGGTCGTTCATCTCAGCACACTTCCTCTCCAGCTCAGAGTTAGTGCTCCTCAAGTTCGCATTTGTGGCTTCAGATGAAACCGCATTCCCGATCTCGGCTTCTAGCTGAGCCCGCATGTCTTCAATATGCTTTTAGGCATCCTTCCGTTCTTTGCGGAGCCCAATAATCTTCGACACATATTCGTCAATCTCTTTCTTTTGGGACTCAATCGTCTTCTCTTTCTTCGGGATGACGTTGTCTCTAAGATTCTCAAATTTTCTTTGAGAATGGGCTAGCTTGCCCAATTGGTTCTTGCTACGCTTGTACTTGGCGTCCAGTTCATTGTATTGATCTTGAATACGCTGGACGTCATTTATCGAATCCATGCTAAAACAAGCATGGGCCATGTAGCAAGCCTACATAAAAAACAAAAGAGATTAGCAAACAAAAAAAAAGTATATAAAAAATGTGTTTTCGGAAGATAGAAGCACTTACAGCATTCAGAGTTGTCATGAGCTTACTCCGAACCCATCTCCCAGATTTCGCCATTAAGATGGACATGGCATCCGACCTGACTTGTGGATCAGCCATGAAGTCAGGAAGGGACTCGTATAGGGCACGAAACCAGCCCGCTCAGGTACGGCTCGAGAACTTGAGCCCCTCTCAAATGTGCTCGGGACTTTGGGAGCTTTAGCTTTCTTCTCCAGTCTGACCAGCTTCCCCCGTCGATATCGCACGGCCATGTGTGGGGCGGCAGCATCAAAATATAAAAGTGATCGCTTCTTCTCGATTACCATCTCTTCACTTGTGGGAGGTTTCTAAACCTCCACAACATCTTCAAACGTAAAGTCCTCACGCTGACAGAGGACGAAAGGCACGCCACGAGGCAGGTTGTGATCTTTCAGGGCCTTAGATATCTTGGTGGTGGCTATCACATCATCCGCCATCAAGCCCAGATTCACGCTCAGCTTCGCGCAACTTGGATCAGCCCAAACTTCCCGACTCCCAGGAAGAAACTCAGAGTTAACAAAGATAAACTCTTTCTTCCACACTCCATGGTTGGTTGGAAGATCATCAATCAAGTTACGATCAAGGTTTCGTCGCGCCATCCCAAGACGACCCGATCCAACCTTCCCATCCTTGCATAGCTTGTAGTAGTTGAGGAAGAGATACGGCGTGGGGGTAACATTCAGACTCCAGCAAATGTTGAGGAACCCTCTCAACGTCACAAAAAATCCCGCTGGTAGTTGTGACAGCGACACCTCGAAAGCAAGCAACAATTCACTCATGAGCTCCGGAATGGGCAGCTCAGGGAAGTGCTTGAAGTACATCTTGGGTAGAGCTTGAAACCCCGGTGGTGGAAGGTTTGCAGGCTGGTACTGCGACATCCAGAAGCGAAGATATTCAGAAATTTTCATTCCCCTCAAAAGATCTCGAGCCTCTTTCGTGCTGAGGATGGAGAGGGGATGCACTACGTATTGGCGCGTAAGCGTCGCGATGGTCACGACTTGTTCAAATCGACCCTCGCCCGAGCGGCTGACTGGAAGCAATTGTGTTGAACCATTAAAATACGTTTCGCAGTGCGCATATCCGGTCGGATTCACGACCCCAATATAATTTGGGAGATCGGCATATGGATCTCGACCTGAATCCACCTCGACTGGAGGTGGAGGAGTTATTTCTCTTTCACGACGACCCGCATCTGGAGCAGGGTCGGAAATTCCTCGTCAAAGTCTATGTTGTGATAATTCTCGGCCTCCTCTAGGCAAGGCACATGGATTTTGCCCTTACCATGGGTTTGTCGTCTCTTCTTCTTTTTTGAACCATCGTCTTGAGATGGTCGCTTATTAGGGTTCATCCCAGATACGATGACACCCTCAGAATTTACCACCAGTGGCTCAGTATTTGGAGTTGAATTATCCACTGTTTGAATGGGAATCGCGGACTCATCTACCGGAGTCGTCGATTCAACTGGCTTAATCGCTGACTCATAACGTATGTTTAAGGCCTCAGAGTCGGTGGCCAACTTATCCCTTCTCTTGAAGAAGGCTTTCTTCTTTAAACCCTTGGGAATCGGCGACTCCGAAGTGGAAATCGACGACTCACCAGGGATTTCTCCCTGCTCAACTTCAGGCACGATCTCCAGAACCTTTGTCCGGAATCGTCGACCCCGCAGAGGGAATCGTCGTCCCAGCCAGAGGCTCTAGCAGCTCGTGCATAGAAGAACTCAGATGGTGATCAGAGGATGGAACAACCGGAGTCGACGATTCAACGTCTCTGGGAGGAGACGGAATCGGCGACTCAACGGTGTTCAACACCTCGTCGAGAGTTTCTTCAGACATTTCCGCGATCATAGCGGCGTTCTCGGCATCGGTAAGGCTAGGTTTGGGACTCGCCATCTCCGGAGTCGTCGATTCAAGTAAAAATTAACTGGGAAATTGGCGATAGAAAAATCTAGGGTTGAGGTAGGCGATTCGATTTGGGGAAAAGTGGAGTGAGAAGTGTGAAGCACTCGCCACTATTT
>LFYR01002215.1:435083-448570 GCA_001185155.1 Zostera marina | reverse complement strand
CCGACGTTTCACAATAGGAGTCGACGATTCCCAGAGGGAGTCGCCGACTCAAGGGGGAAAATTTCAAAACAACCCCCACAGTTACCCAAAACTTAGGAATCGACGATTGGGGCACCCAGTCGCCGACTCAGATGTGGGAGTCGGCGATTCGGGCTCCTAGATGTGCTCTGGTTGGAGTGTGTGTCAAGTGATTGTGGAGGATATGAGATGAGAATGAGGACTCCCCAAGGGCCCCTTAGATAGGGTCCTTGGGGCGTTTCTCATTCGTTGTTCGTGGGGCCCGCGCCATTATTGTGCCCTATTGAAGGCGCCATAATGACGCGGGCTAAGTCAAGTAACGGCTGGGAGTCGGCGACTTAGGGTGGAGCCATCGATTCTCCATGAGCCAGGTTGGCAGTCTACCAGAACTGGCCAACCAGGCCTGGAATCGGTGGCTCACCTCTGGAGTCGGCGACTTTGTAGTCCCAGTCGGCGATTCCCAGTGTTGACTTGAGTACTTGACATAGACACCTGCCCGCAACAGTGGAGCTCTCCGAGGGTCCAGCATAAAGCGACGGAACCCTAGTCCTTGTTGAAGGGCGTTGTTGAGAGTGACTGACGTAATCAGGCATGTCTCACCACAAACTTTCATTGAAATCAACATCGAGGGGTACGCGGACCTCCTCCTCTTCCGGCACATGGACTTTGCCTTTGCCATGTACTCGCCTTCGTTTCTTCTTTCTAGAACCATCGCCCTCAGACGGTCTCTTGTTAGGGTTCAATCCAGAAAGGATTTGACCCTCAACACTCACAACCAAGGGGTCAGGTTGGTATGCAGCAGATCGATCAATACCAATTGGAATCGCCGACTCAAGCACTTTAGTCGCCGATCCAACAGGTAGAATCGGCGAGTCATGGAGCGCAATCTCCGATCCAGTAGCACTTGAGCTCTGGCTTCGCCTCTTGAACGAGGTTCCCTTCACGGGCCTAGTCTGAATCGACGATTCCACATGGGGAATCGCCGACCCAGAGGTCCCGGGAATTTCCCCGTGTTGAAGAGGCCCTTCAGGCACGGCCACAAGGGCCTTTCTTGGAATTGCCGACTCCGCAAGGGGAATCGACGACTCTGGCAAGGCGCCGAGCAGTTCGTGCACAAAAGCATTCAAGTCATCAACACGAGTTGGAACGACCGGAGTCGTCGATTCAACCCCTCTGGGAGGAAAGGGAATCGGCGACTCAACGGTGTTCAACACCTCGTTGAGTCCTTCCGCGACCATCTCATCTATAAACGCAGCGGTCTTTGTCTCTTTCAGGGGAGCTACGGTGGAATCGGGGCTAGGCATTGCACGGGAATCGGCGCTTCAAGTGTTTAAATGCTACGGAAGCGGTGATTGCAAAAACTAGGGTTTTAGGCGATTCAGAAGGGGAAAAAGTGTTGTGAGAATTGGGGAAAATTCTTCACTATTTATAGCTCCTGGGAAAATTGCAAAAACCCCCCAGAGAATCCGAAAATTGCAAAAAAGAGAGATCGGAAATTGATCTCCATATCCCCGATATCATGCCGGAATCGACGATTCCACAAGGGAGTCGCCGCTTCCGGACACTATCTCGCAGTGCTGTGAGATTTATTTCCTTATTTGGAGATTTTGCATATATTCCCCATATATTCTCCAAATATCTCAAGGATCTTCTAAAAAGATCCGACAGTTCACAATAGGAGTCGTCGATTCCCAGAGGGAGTCGCCGATCCAGATGGGTAAAATTCAAAAAAAACCCGCAGTCACCCAAACTTTAGGAGTCGCCGATTGGGGCTTCCAATCGCCGACTCAGGGTAAACCACCAACAAAACTTCCCTAAGTGCATGTTTTCGAAGTGGAGTGTAAAAAACTCTCCAGGCACTTCTGTCGCTCCGGCCAGAAGCCGTCAAATCACAGGGGGGTATCACAAACTCTCTCGGCACTTCTGTCGCTCCGGCCAGAAGTCTTCAAAACCCGAGGGGGAGTATCACGAACTCTTTACGGGACTTGAATTCAAATCTAGGGTTACAATTACAAATCTAACCCTTGAATTCTAAATATTTGCATCTTATTTCGTTACTCGTGCTACTTCTTGCGACTCTGCATTAATTTGGAAATATAAACTACCCGCAAATTTAACCAAAAGCTGAACTACGATTCGTACGACCAAGTCTACGCCTAGAGTGGTTAGAAATGGGGTTAGCATAGTCTAATTTACGTCCAAAGTGGCTAAATTACGACTTGTGAATCTAGGTTCAGGCCTTAGTTACAATTTAAAGGATAATTTATATGAAAAATTAACAAAGGAAAAACAAATGTGGCACATTGACAGATAAGCAAATACTCAGACAAAAGTAGCACATTTTTGCAGGTACTTAGGGAAGAATATCACAAATTCTCCCGACACTTCTGTCGCTTCGGCCAGAAGTCGTCGAATTTCAGAAGGGAGCATCACAAACTCTCCCGACACTTCTATCGCTTCGGCCAGAAGTCGTCAAATTTCAGGGGGAGCATCACAAACTCTCCTGACACTTCTGTAGCTTCGGCCAGAAGTCGTCAAAAAATTTGAGCACGGTAAAATCTGTCGCTTCGGCCAGATTTACCAAGGACAAATTCGAGCAAAGGAAGGGCATCACGAAAGGTAAAATCGCACGGTAAGTTCAGTAAGTAAATAAGAATATGCGTTTTGGACTAATATAAGTTGTTTTGCAGAGTGTTTTCTCTCTCGCAAGTTCGATTATGCAATCTTGGCTAGGATCAGATTCTGATAGTGAATCTGTAGCCTTGACCGGAATCAGATTCCAATAGTGAATCAACAGGTCCTGTAACCTTAGCCATGATCATATTCTAATAGTGAATCTGTAGCCTTGGCCAGAATCACACTCTGATAATTAGTCGGTCTGTCTCGTCGCTTCGGCCGTGATAGACCAGAGGTCATTTTGATACTTCGGCCTTAATGATCTCAAGGGGGGAGTATTACAAGCTCTCCTCGACACTTCTGTCGCTTCGGCCAGAAGTCGTCAAACTCCGAGGGGAGTATCACAAACTCTCCCGACACTTCTGTCGCTTCGGCCAGAAGTTGTCACATTTTGAGCATGATAGATCTGTTGCTTCAGCCAGATCAATCAAGGATTTATTGAGCATAAGGGGGAGCAGCAAAAGAGGCAGCTCCACACGGCAAGGTCAGTAAATCAATAAGTATATCCTTTAGACTGATATAGTTGTGTTGCAGGTTGTTTTTGTTTTGCAGGTATGATTCTGTCGCTTCGGCCAGAATCGGATCTATTTTGTCGCTTTGGCCTTAATAGATCCAGGTCCATTTTGTCGCTTTGGCCTTAATGGACCAAGAATTATTTTGTCGCTTTGGCCTCAATAATTCTTCTATCTTGTCGCTTTGGCCTTGATAGGGTAACCGTCGTTGCGGACATAAAGTCGCTCTT
This sequence comes from Zostera marina, assembly GCA_001185155.1. NCBI lineage: Eukaryota > Viridiplantae > Streptophyta > Magnoliopsida > Alismatales > Zosteraceae > Zostera > Zostera marina. Next base: position 445,134 of record LFYR01002215.1, on the reverse strand, counting down.
GATCAGGGTGGACTATAAACATTAGTTCTAATAGTGAACTAGATTCTGATAGTGAATCAACAAATTCTGTCGCTTCGGCCAGAATCAGGCTCTGATAGTGAGTCAGCCCATTTTGTCGCTTTGGCCTTAATGGACGGGAATTATTTTGTCGCTTTGGCCTTAATAATTCCCTCTCATCTTGTCGCTTTGACCTTGATGACGCAGCAAAAGTCGCCGTTGATCTGGGATGGACTATAAACATGTAGTTCCGTTGGCCTGGAACTAAATTCTGATATTGAATCGATTCATCTGATAGTGCATGGATACGGAGTCATTATGTCGCTGTGGCCGCAATGATTCGATCACATCTTGTCACTTTGGCCTTGATACGGATCACACAAGACCTTGCTTGGGGGGGGGGATACTGGTGGTACACGCATGTTTCTTGTGCTCTCTTCAGGGGGAGTACTGGTGAGACATGCCTGATTACGTCAGTCACTCCCAGCAACGCTTTCAACAAGGACTAAGGTTCCGTCGCTTTACGCCGGACCCCCGAAAGGCATCCACGGTGCGGAGCAAGTGTTTACGTCAAGTACTCAAGGTAACACCTGAGAATCGCCGACTGGGACTACCAAGTCGCCAATTCCAGGGGTGCATTGCCGACTCCGGACAGTGCACTCAGATCTGGTAGACCGAGGACCTGACCTCAAGGGAGTTGGCGACTCCATCTCTGAATCGGTGACTCCCATACCTGAGTCGCCGATTCCCAGACGTTATTTGGGAGGGCCCATGTCGTTATGGCACCCTTAATTGGGCACCATAATAGAGTGGGCCCCATGCTAATGAATGGGGAAACACCCCCAGAACCCTATAAAAAGGGTCCTAGGGGTGTCCTCCATTCTCATCTCCACTTGATCACTCACACTCCACACTAGAGCATCCAGGAGCCCGAATCACCGCCTCCCACGTGAGTCGCCGATTCCCCTCCTCTTCTGCAGGTATTTGACGTAGAGCGCGCGTCGTGGACTCCAAAGCCTCCGGCCCTCCTCGCAACCCCGCGAGCCCACTGATAGCAGATTCCGTGCTTCATCACACATTCGACGCCTGTGCGCGACACCTTTTCAAAAACCAGCATGCTTAGTAAGTCGGCACTAGCGCTCAGATTCATCCATAGTCTCGGCAAGACACGTCTTGAAGCCGAGCATGAGTTCGGCCATAAGTTTGTCATGGCCAGCCTTGACTAGAGCATCGTTCTCTTCTGCTCCCTGGATGCGAAGCTTTTCGGCGTTAGCAGCTTGCTCCCTCATCTCGGCCAGCTGGGTTCGTTGGGTATCAGCATCTTTGGAAGCATCCACAATCATCCGATCACGATCCTCGAGAGTGACTGAAACCTCCTTTGTTAGACGGGCGACCTGGTCGCACAGCTTTTCCAACTCCTCAACTTGGTCAAGGCCATGCTGAAGATGAACACTCGCGAGAGCGGCGCTGGGGAGGCGAGATAACCAATCTATCAAAGTATAAAAATATATTTAATGGATGTATAAAAGTTTGTATAATTGATTAAATAAATTGTCTCTAACAGGGTCGTCGAATCACCAAAGGTCTCCAATAGGGTTTCCGACATACCAAGGACCTCTCTAGTGTCTTCCACTATTTCACCGACCTACTCGAGGTAACCGCCTAATGAGACGACGGTTTTTAAAGTCTATCCTATTAATAGACCGGGTGTCTTTTCAAGGATGAAGTTGAAAGTGGATAATATATAAACTTAGAAATGAAATAAACACAATCATTATTATAGATTACTAATATATTAAACATCAGTAATTAATATATTAATTTCCATATCATCATTATCAAAGCTAAGTCCGAACACGTCTCTTATGAAACTACTTGATGAACTCCATGACACTGATGTAATTACCAATTATAAGAGGAATCTTCAAACAAGAAAATCTTGCTTTCTTTGCCAATGATCTATACTCCATCTCAGTCCTCTTCTTACCTCCAATACAAACCATTAGCATATTTATGTCATCTTCAAATATTGGATTGCTAACATTAGGTGAAATTGGAACAATTCCTTCAATCACAATAACCTTTTCTTTCTCCTCTAATGTTTCCCAATATTTTTAAGCAACAAAATACACTGCTCGTCACTCCAATCATGGAGGATACACTATAAAAATAAGATAGAATACATTAATTCAAGTCATTCAACATGATATTTGTATGTATAAAGACAACACTGAAAAATAATTATACCTATATTAAAATGGCATCTCCACTTGAAAAATAATTATACCTCCATTGTCTTATCAAAATCTTCAACATACATCGATCTAATCAAGATCTCTTTCATGGCTAATTGTATTGTGTCAAGTTAAGCTCAGCTTGGGCTCGAGCTCACGAGACCAACGAGCTTGTGGAATTCCTTATTGAGTCAAGCCCGAGCTTGAGGAATTCCTTATCGAGCAGTGCCCAAGCCTGAATCTATAACATAAAGTTCGGCTCGTTTGACACTCGAGCTAATTCAATCTATCAAAGTACAAAAATATATTTTACGGATGTATAAAAGTTTGTATAATTGATAAAATAAATCGTGATACTAGTACTACTATTACGAACCATATCGTCAAAGTAAGTAAAAACAAGTAGGGTTTCTTTATATGAAAGCATGTGGACCCCAAAAACTTGGTTAAATAATTAAATTGCCTCATTAGAAACCGTACGACCCATAGCATCAACAACCCACTAATAATCAAAAATAAGGTCCCCAACACAATAAGGGCACCCTACAACAAGGTTTCTATCCCATCAGGGGTCTCCAACAGGGTCGATGTTGCCCCAAGGGTCTCTAATAGGATCGTCGAATCACCAAAGGCCTCCAATAGGGTTTCCGACACACCAAGAGCCTCCCATAGGATCACCGAGCCATATAGTGTCTTCCATTCACCGACCTACTCGAGGTAACTGCCTAATGAGACGACGATTTTCAAAGTCTATCCTATTAATAGACCGGGTATCTTTTCAAGGAATGGGGTTGAAAGTGGATAATATATAAAATTAGAAATGAAATAAACACAATCATTAATATAGATTACTAATATATTAGACAGCAGTAATTAATATATTAATTTTCCACATTGTTATTATAAAAAGCTAAGTTCAAATGAACATCATAATTATGTATACTTAATGCATCGTGTAGAATACTCTTATGAAACTACTTGATGAACTCCATGACACTGTAGTAATTACCAATTATAAGAGGAATCTTCAAACAAGAAAATCCTGCTTTCTTTGCCAACGATCTAAACTCCATCTCAGTCCTCTCCTTACCTCCTTTACAAACCATTATCACAAACTCTCTCCGACACTTCTGTCGCTTTGGCCGGGAGTTATCACATCTTCTTTTAGGGGGGAGTATCACAAGCTCTCTCTGACACTTCTGTCGTTTTGGTTGGGAGTTGTCACATCTTATGCAGGTATTTAGGGGGGGTATCACAAGTTCCCTCCAACTACTTGAGCATGATGAATCTGTCGATGTGGCCAGATTTATCACGGATTCTTTTGAGCAAAAGGAAAAGGTAGCACGAAAGGTAAATCACATGGTTTGTTCAATATGGCCAATAAATAATATATTTTGGACTTATGTCTCTGTTTTGCAGGAAAGAATCTGTCTCTGCGGATTTCAATTTTTTTCTTTTTTGCAGGTATAGTTCTATCACTATGGCTAGAACTAGATTCTGTCACTATGGACGGAATCAAATCCATTTTATCATTATGGCCGGAATGGATTATCCGTTGTTGCAGATCGAAAGATCACCCTATGACTATGACCGGACTTGATCAAAAAATATTGTAGTTCTATCGTTATGGATGAAACTAGATTCTGTCGCTATGGACGAAATCAAATCCATTCTATCTTTATGGCCGGAATGAAGTATCCGTTGTTGCGGATCGAAAGATCACTCTGTCTCTATGGCCGGAGCTGATCATTAAACATTGTAGTTCTATCGCTATGTCTGAAACAAGATTCTGTCGCTATGGCCGGAATGGATTATCCGTTGTTGCTCCCATGAGAGCGGAACTAAAGTCTTCGTCGATTAGGCGGTTACGCGGTTAGTTAGGTGGTCACGCGGTTACGGCCCAAATTACCAGATTGCCCCCATGAAAAATCCTATAAGTAGGAGGCACCTCTCACTCATTTGGGCAGATCATTAGAAGTGGAGAAGTCCCAGCGAAGCAAAGCTCTGAGCAACTGAGTCCTGGTCTGATTTTCCCACGGAGTTCCCCTCCTGGCACTTGTTTGAAGCGTCTTGGAACACTGGTCAGGTTCCACTCTCATCAAAAAGGCAATCAAGTTTTCTAAGAAAAAGAAAGAATCTAAGAAGAAAGCTGTTACATTTTGATGTTTGGGGGCAGTATCTGTTCAATCACTAGGAGGAGCAAGGTACTTTGTGACCCTCACAGCAAGAAGGTATGGGTGTACTGCATCAAGCACAAGTCAAATATGTTTTCAACTTTCAAGAAATGGAAACAAGAAGTAGAATGACAGATTGGTTTGTGTATCAAGTGCTTGAGGTCAGATAATGGAGGGTCAAAGAAAAGGGTATAGTGAGGCAAAGAACAGTGGCAACGACACCTCAACAGAATGGGGTTGCTGAAAGAATGAATCAAACACTCTGTCAGAGGGCTAAGAGTATGCTTGTACATTCTGGATTGCCAAAATCCTTTTGGGGAGAGGCTATAAATACAGCTGCATACTTAATCAATAGAAGTCCCTCAGCCCCACTGCAGTTTAAACTTCCACAAGAGGTATGGAGTGGTGAAAAAGTTACATTGGATCATTTGAAGGTGTTTGGGTGTATTGCCTATGTGCTCAAATCTAAAGAGGGGAGAGATAAGTTGGAACCAAGGTCTGCGAAGATATATTTTTTAGGGTATGTGGGAATCTCATTTGGCTATAGCTAGGTATTGGAACACTAAGATTAAGTAGATCATCAGGACCAAGGATATAGTGTTTGTAGAGAATAATTTATACAAACACAGAGCCAACAACTCTTCTAAATCTAGTGAGGTTTCGGATCTGGAATTTGCATCTCTAAAGAGTTTTTTTGATCAAAACAGTGGTTATAAAAAACTTGATGTGGCTAAAGAAAACTTGGAGATGAATATGTCAATAGAGATGATTATGAAGACAACAGAGATGATGAAATGGGAGCTGATTCTGATGAGAATAGAGATGAAAAATCAGAACCAGAATCTAAATAATCAGAGGACACTTCACACTATGTTAAGAAATCACAAAGGCCTAGAAAAAAACCAGATAGATTTGGATTTCCACCTGTTAATCACATTCTACTTACAGATGAGGATGAACCAGAAAATTACAAGGAAGCCTTGAAATATGCTGATTCAGAATAGTGGGAGTTGGCTATGAAAGACTAGTTAAAATCCCTTATTGAAAATGAAACTTGGAGACTAACTACTCTACCTCAAGGAAAGAAAGCACTCTACAACAAATGGGTGTTCAGGCTGAAGGAGGAAGCCAATGGCAGAAAAAGTTTCAAAGCAAGACTTGTTGTCAAGGGTTTTCAACAGGTACAAAATTTAGATTATTCTGAAGTATTTTCCTCTGTTGTTAAGATGACCAATGTTAGGGTCTTTCTTAGTATAGTGGCTGCCAAAAATTTGTTTTTATAACAAATGGATGTTAAAACAGCATTTCTTCATGGTGACTTGGAGAAAGAAATATATATGGTTCAGCCTAAAGGACTAACTGTTTTAGATAGAGACAAGTACTTGGTGTGCAAGTTGGAGAAGAGCCTCGATGGTTTGAAACAAGCCCCAAGACAATGGTACAAAACGTTTGATGCCTTTATGAGTGACATTGGTTTTGCAAGGTGTGATTCTGACCATTGTTGTTACCAAGGAGTTAGAGGTAACATCTCTGTTATTTTAATTATGTATGTGGATGATATGTTAATTGCTAGCTCAAGTGTGGAGGAAATCGAGCTTTTCAAAGGGAAGTTGATCTCAAAGAAGTTCAATTTGAAGAATTTGGGAGAGGCAACACAAATACTTGGGATGAGGATTAGCAGAGCTGATGATGGTATATTTCCGAATGAAGAGAAATATCTAATTAAGGTTTTGAATAATTTCAACTGTTCAAAGTCTAAAAGGATTGATTTGCCTCTTGGAGCAGAATTCAGACTATCAAAGACCCAATCACCCAAGACAGAGGCTGAGAAGAGAAAAATTGACAGAATTCCCTATGCATCAGTTGTTGGCAGCTTGATTTGTAATGATTTGCACCATATCTGACATCTCTCATACCGTGGGAGTTGTGAGCAGATTTATGTCAAATATAGGTGAAGAACATTGGAAGTTTGTGAAGTGGATTTTGAGATACCTTTAAAATATCACAAATGTTCACCAAAAATTCTGTAGTCTTGAAGGGATATTGTGACTGATCTTTCCGGAGATCTTGACACTAGTAGAAGTACCTCTGGATATATATTATGCATTGGGGGGGCTTTTGTAAGATGGAGATCAAGGTTGCAAGGACAGGTTGCACTCTCTACAAATGAGGAAGAGTATGTTGCTCCTGTTGAAGTTGGAAAAGAAAAGATTTGGCTGGAAAATTTGTTGAAACAATTAGGATGTGATCATATGGGATCAGTGTTATACAATGATAGCTAGAGTGCTATCTACCTTGCAAGGAATCCCAAGTTTCACTCAAAATCCAAGCACATCAAACAGAAATATCACTTCGACAGAGAACTGATCGAGAAGGGAGAACTGGACTTGAGGAAGGTATCTGAAGAAGAGATGCATTAGACATACTGACTAAAGTGATGAGCATTGGAAAGCTAAGGCACTGCATGTCCTTATTGGGTCTTCTTGATCATAGATAGATAAGGAGGTGCACTCGTAGTGTTAACAGTCTCCAAGTTGGAGATTCTTGAGGTTTAATGTAATTGGGAGTTACAAGTATGGAGACTATTTTAATTGGTATTTAATTGGCCAATTAAGAGGTCGGATACAAGACCAATTAATGAGTCATTATTTTGGGAATGACCCAAAATAATCCCTATAAATAGCTCCTCTTATATTAAACTTATATGTAAGTTGTGTGAGTTGTAATACGGCTTAGACATCATCATTCTAGTGCACTATCGTGGACGTGCATCATCATTGGGTGGAACCACGTAAATATGCTCGTGTACTTTTATTTTCCCAGCTCTTTCTTTTTTTTGTTGATCACTCTTATTCTCAACAGAATCTTAACCTCATATTTGCAAGAAGATCGTTCTGATATTAGGAAGCGCTTAATAGATTAATTTTATATTTGTCCAGGAGTGATCATTAGATCACTGTCAACAATAATAACAATAATAGAAGACCCTATCTGAACAACTATCAAAGACCTCAACCATATTATCTACCACCACCTCAACAATATTATCCACCACCTCAAATTTATTACTCACAACCTCATTCAACACCTTATTATCAACAACCAGTACCCTATTGTTTCCATCAGTATCAAAACAGAACTAATCATCAATCACCACAAAATCACTACCCCACCCAAAACAGAAACACATATCATCACAAATAATCAACAACATTTAAACAACAATTTTCAACCATGAAATCCAAGTTCAAATTTTCAATGGCCTCAACCAACCTTATCACCTCTAATTTCAACACCATCATCTATTGACCAAACTCAGGAGTATCAACAATGTGATAAAAAAGACATCTGACCAAACAATGTCCAAAAATAAATAACTTTACAGCCTATACTACAACTACAAGACACCAAACCTAATACCAAATTCTACTAAGGATTTAGAAATTATTTCCAGACAAACAGAATCAGCATTATCTGCAGGTGCAACACAAAATGAGACAGCTTGGTGTCTTGATTCAGGGGCATCCAGTCATATGACCTCTGATCTGGGAGCTTTCTCTATTGGCGACAGCACTCTTGGATGTGGATGAAGGAGGAGTGTCCATGGAGAATTGGAAGAATGATAGAAGAAGAATGACAGATGAAGAAACTGTAATCGAGATGATTACTATTGATTATTTAGGGGGTATATATACACTTATATTTGAGACAAATAACAACCACCATAGTGGGTTGTTGATTTGCTGTTTGTATAACAAAAATATTAACTAATTAATATTCTTCTAGAAACTTCTTAATTCAATATTCCCCTTCAAACTAGTGTGGGATCGCACACACCTAGTTTGTCTTTAATTTCCAGATACCTTGATGATGAAAGCGGTTTGGTAAACCCATCAGCTAATTGTTCTCTGGTTGAGATATGATGAATAACGAGCGAGCCTTCTTTGATCAGTTCTCGAACAAATTTGAAATTTATCGCCATGTGTTTCATTCTAGAATGAAAGACTGGATTGTGTGCGAGATATTTTGCGCCTAAATTATCTGTCCAAATACGTGGATTTTCACACCGATGAAAACCAATTTCTTCGAGCAAGTTCTGTACCCAGATGACCTCAGCAGCTGTATCTGCCAAGATTCGAAATTCTGCCTCAGTAGATGATCTTGCAACAGTGAGTTGTTTCTTGGCCGATCATGATATGAGGTTATTGCCAAAGAATATAGCGAAGCCACCTGTACTTCGTCTGTCTTCTATGCATCCAGCCCAGTCTGCGTCGGAGTATGCTTCTAGTGAAAAGGATGTGCTTGGTGTAAATATAAGACCATGATTGCGAGTACCTTGCAAGTACCTTAGTACTCGTTTTACTGCAGCCCAGTGTACCGTAGTGGGTTGCTGCATAAACTGACAGAGTTTATTTACAACAAATGATATGTCTGGCCTTGTGTGTACCAGATATAAGAGTGCACCAACCGTTGATCTGTATAATAACTTATCTTCAAACGGTTCACCTTGTATAGCACTTAGTTTGGTGGTCGACACCATTGGTGTTGGCGCACTTTTTGAATTCTCCATCTTTGTTCGTTTTAGCAGATCTGAAGCGTATCGTTGTTGTGATAATATGTACCTGCCAGACTTCACTTTTGTGAGTTCCATCCCAAGAAAGAACTGCAGTGCTCCCATATCCTTGATTTTAAACTTGGATGCTAGGCTAGAGATGAGTCTTCGCACCTCATTTTCTGATGAGCCTGTGATGATTATATTATCCACGTATACCAATAAGAAAATTGAGAAGTTATTCTTCTGATAACAGAAGAGAGATGAATCTGAGCTTGTGCATCGAAACCCAATAGAAACCAAGAAACTGCTGAGCTTTTCATACCAAGCCCTTGGGGACTGTTTCAGACCATATAATGATTTATTTAACCGACATACCTTATGAGGATGCTTCTGGTTTATGAATCCTGGAGATTGAGTCATAAATACTAACTCTTTAAGATCTCCATTCAAAAACGCGTTATCTACATCAAGCTGGTGTAGACTCCATCCTTGTGAGATTGCCAATGTGATAATTACTCGAATGGTCGGAAATTTAACTACCGGACTGTATGTTTCATCAAAATCTATCCCCTCAACCTGAGAGAATCCTCGAGCCACCAATCTTGCCTTCTTTCGTTCAACCGATCCATCTGATTTCCTTTTGACTTTATAAACCCATCGACACGAAACAATATTCGTGTTTAATGGAGGGTCGACGAGGGTCTACGTATTATTTTCCACAAGGGCTTGCATTTCAAATTCCATTGCACGAACCCAATCAACAGATGTAGCAGCTTGCTTGAAGGTGTTGGGTTCGGTCATATCATCAACTGTTGTGAGTTGAAGACCAGCCAGGGCCTTGTAGTCAACTATTGGAATATTTCGTCGTGATCGTCCAGATGGGTGTAGTAATGGAGGATCAAGTGGTGGTGGTGAAGAATCAGCCTGAATTGAGGATGATGGTGAGTTTGAGGTGGTGGGACTTGTATCTGGCGATGGTGATCTGTTTGGGATTGGTCTTTGACTTATTATGGACAAAGATTGATTTATATCCGGGGAACTTGAGTAGATTACTTGATCACTGATAGATGAATTATCTTGTTTGTCAAATT
>LFYR01002215.1:359524-434283 GCA_001185155.1 Zostera marina | reverse complement strand
AAAAACAAAGTTTTTATAATAAAATTAATAAAAACGTAAATTACCCCTAAATTACACCCTTAATTAACCCCTAAAATTAAAACCATCATCAAACTCTCAACCCCCCCGACGCACGAGTTCCTCCATTCCCTCCCAACGGCAGCGACGATTGCAAACTGCAGCGGCGATTCCAACTGCAGCAGCGACCTCCGGTGATAGCGGCGATTTCCTCTGGCATCTCGATTCCTCATGAGGTTTGATTCCATCTCTTAGTTTCTACTCTCTGTTATTTTCTTCTTCCTGTTTTTGATCTTGATCTTCTGTTATCATGCCTGTCAAATAATTAGAATGGGTACCTTGTCAAATAAAAATAATTAGAATGGGTATCTTGATCTTCTGTTTATCATGCCTTGATCTTCCTGTTTCTCCTGTTTTTAATTTCTGTTTTACATCTTGATTTAAAAAATTTATGAATGATTTATGCTTATCGTTCCATTCCATTTCTTTCATTATGCTTATGGAGTATATTTACTGATAATGCGAGTTTATTCTATTTTTTAACTAGCCAGTTTTTATTATTATTATGCAGATTTGATAATTTCAGATTTGATAATTTATGCTTTATGCAAAAAATTCACCTCCCTCATTTGCCGACCTCATGTGGTATTAAAAATCTTAGAATTTTGATATCTTAGAATAGGATCATACGGTCTAACATAAAGAAGTAACCAGTATAACAGGGTGATTAGTAATTAGATTATACTGATTTGGACTGTTATAAAACAATTGGGTTCTTCAGGTTTATAAATCATAAATGTGGATCATTCTGCAATTGTTTAAATAAAGGATAACTTTGTTAGACAGTTAAAGCACGAGGACCGCTATGCAATTGTTTCAATAAAGTCTTAACGGACCAAAGAAGAATTGGCCCACCCAGTAAGGAATTAATTCAAAGAAAGAAAAGAAGGATTAGTTAATGTAATTAGTTATGGTTAAGGTAGTTTAGCTTCTATAAAATGCTGTAAACTAATTACATTGAAATTACTCTTTTTCACAAAGTTAATACAGAGATCAAGTCTAATCACGTTGCTACAGTATTAACGGCTTTTTGAATTAGGTAATACGAATTACCTTAATTCTTTCCCCCTTTCTCATTGATTCCTCATCGTCCGGCGAGCTTCTTCCTCCGGACTTCAGGCGCTCGACTAAATAGGCGATACAGAACCGCGCCGCTATTTTAATATAACATGTATTCATTTGCTTTAGTTTATAAGAGTTGAAATAAGTTTAGATCCTAAATATATTATTTTTCAAAATTAAATCGTTTTTTAATTGTAAATAGTTTGTGTTTGAATTGAACTATGATTGGTGAATAATCTAAAAATAATATAACAAACAACATATTTCCATTACAAGAATTGTTCAATGAAGTATTAGAAGAACTCTACCCCAGGGCAGAATATAATCTGAAATTTTCAGAAAAACTCAAAACAGACCAGAAAAATACAAGTCTGAAAAATCACCCCAGGGGAATAACAATTCTGGAAAATATAGACTACCTTAAAGATAAAAACATATGTACAAGCAAACAACCTAAAGTAGTTCTAGACAGGCCAGGAATAACTGAAAATGATCAGTCTGGCCAGACTAAAACTACATCAAAAGAACAGGTTATATCAGATGAAATTGGCAATAACCAACCTGATATAACATCAAAAATAATAAGTTCAGAGAAAACTTCAGTAGTGGACTCAGAAATACAGAATAATACTGAAGAAAACATAATTCAGACTGAACATACACAAAATCAAACAAAACAACATGAAAGTAATCATAAAAATAAAAATCAAAGTCAAATATCATTTCAAGATAAGAACACTGAAAATGATAAACAAGAAACTATACAAGTCAAAGATATAAAGCAAACAAGGTTATGCAGAATAATAACCAAACCTAAGCATTTTGATGACTTTCATATGAATGATACACCAAATAAATCTAAATACGCTATGAGCAACTATGTTTCATACCATAGAGTAAACAACAAACATAAACATTTTCTCCAGCAAATTAATAAAAACACTGAACCTAAAACATTCAGTGAGGCATCCAATAATCCCAATTGGATAGATGCAATGAAAAAAGAGATGGAAGCTCTTATATCAAACAATACTTGGTTCTTGACTGAACTTTCCAAAGGAAGAAAAGCAGTAGGATCAAAGTGGATATACAAAATTAAGTATAAACCAGATGGAGAAATTGAGAGATATAAAGCAAGGCTAGTAGGCAAAGGCTTCTCTCAAAAGGAAGGATTTGACTTCTATGAAACTTTTGCACCTGTTGCAAAAATGACAACAGTTAGAATATTGATTGCTTTTGCAGCTTAGAAAAGGTGGAATCTATACCAAATAGATGTCAACAATGCCTTCCTACATGGTGATCTCCATGAGGAAGTATACTTGAAACCACCCCAAGGTCTTCTCCAAGAAGTAGATAAAAGAGTGTGCAAACTCAACAAATCATTATATGGTCTTAAACATGCTTCTAGGAATTGGTTTGAAAAGTTGAGAAACACACTTTTAGAAATAGGGTTTATACAAATCAAATCAGATTAGTCCCTTTTTATAAGAGAGAAAAATGAAAATATTATCTATCTAATTGTTTATGTAGATGATATAATCATCACAGGCAGCAATGAGCTAGAAATAGCTTTTTTAAAAATATAATTAGAAAACAAATTCAGACTAAAAGATCTTGGGAAGTTAAACTATTTCCTAGGAATTGAAGTATCCTATTCCAATGAAGGGATTCTATTATCCCAAAGAAGATATGCACTAGAGATACTTGAAGAAAGTGGTATCTCAGGTGCAAAAGAATCCAAAATACCCATGGAGAGAAATTTAGATCTTAAAAGAGAATCCAAACAAGTTGGAGATCCAACCTTCTATAGAAAGCTAGTTGGAAAGTTAATATATCTCAATATTACTAGACCTGACATAAGCTATGCAGTCCACTGGCTTAGTCAGTTCATGAGTGAACCAAGGGAAGTACATTTGAAAGCTTTGTTCAAAGTACTAAAATACATAAAGGGGGCCCAGGACAGGATGTTATATATAAAGCAAGTGAGGACTTAAGTATAAGTGCCTTTTGTGACTCAGATTGGGCTGGCTGCCAAATTAGCAGAAAATCGATCTGTGACTGGTTTCTGTATTCTCATGGGAAACTCAGTAATATCATGGAAGTCCAAGAAACAGGCAATAATATCAAGGTCATCATGTGAGGCTGAATATAGAGAAATAGCTCAGACAGTCTGTGAGGTGATATGGATTCACCAACTGATCAAAGAGATGAAAATCAAAACCAATAACAAAACAACAATGTATTGCGACAACAAGTCAGCAATCAACCTAGCTAATAACCCTATTTTCCATGAGAGAACAAAGCACATAGAAATTGATTGTCACTTCATTAGAGAACTAATCACTCAAGGAGTGGTTTGCCTAAAACAAATTGGAACAAAATTCCAACTAGCAGATATGTTCACCAAACCCATGGGTGAACACAAAATTACTTCATCCTTTGCCAAGCTTGGAGTCATAAACATCTACTCCAGAGCTCGAGGGGGGAGTAAAGAAGTAACCAGTATAACAGGGTGATTAGTAATTAGATTATACTGATCTGGACTGTTATAAAACAATTGGGTTCTTCAGGTTTATAAATTATAAATGTGGATTATTCTGCAATTGTTTCAATAAAGGATAAGTTTGATAGACAGTTAAAGCACGATGACCGCTATGCAATTGTTTCAATAAAGTCTTAACGGATCAAAGAAGAATTGGCCCAGTAAGGAATTAATTCAAAGAAAGAAAAGAAGAATTAATTAATGTAATTAGTTATGGTTAAGGTAGTTTAGCTTCTATAAATACTGTAAACTAATTACATTGTGATTACTCTTTTTCACAAAGTTAATACAGAGATTAAGTCTAACTACGTTGCTACAGTGTTAACAGCTATTTGAATTAGGTAATACGAATTACCCTAATTCTTCCCCCCTTTCTCATTGATTCCTCATCGTCCGGCGAACTTCTTCCTCCGGACTTCAGGCACTCGACTAAATAGACGATACAGAACCGCGCCGCTATTTTAATATAACTAACTCGATCTTAAAAAAAGGGAGAATAAAAAATAAGAATGGTTTATTATTAGGAATTTGATATTTTATCATTTGAAAATGGTTTATTAGTGTTTTATACTTTTATGATTTTAATATTTTATTGCTAATATGATCTAAGATATTTAATATTTACATATAGATTACAATATACTATTATATTAGAAAAGGTAAAAATTATAAAATTATTATATATTTATATACTTATTCGAATTCGTTTAGAGGTATTCGAATTCAATTAAACCTAAACGAATTCAAATACGAATTTCGGATATTCATTGACAGATCTATCAATCAGGTGATGGTACCCCTGGTCCATCAGCCCAGGCCCATGCGAGAGTCCAGAATCAAGGCCCAGTGAAGTGAATAAAAGAGGAAGATCCAGACCGCCAGGCGGGTTTTTTGCCCGACCAGGTCAACCGGGCGGGTCCACCGGCCCGGACGGTTATTTCCCCAAGGGTTGCGTCCCAAGCTTGTCGGGTCCGTCGGATCTTAGTCCGAGAATGCAGGGTCCAGGAACCGATAGGAAACTGTATAAATACCCCTAGGGGTGAAGTGTAGAAGGGGGGGAACAGTTAATACTTATAATACTATACGATCTATGTACTTACCATACCATACGATAAGTGGTGAACCTGACGTGAAATGGATTCAGAGCAGCCGGAGTGAGTAATTCAGATGGAAGAGAACCTAAGAATCACGGCGGAGGAAGCATGCGAGAATCAGCAACTACCAATTCCTATGGAAAATCATGTTATAGATGAACCGGTGCATTTGGAGGAGAATATTGAGGAAGCGCCTTATCATCCTCAACCGCAAATATGGGAAAACCCTCGGCTGGTTGCAAGGCCAGTTCTAGGAGATAATATTTCTGTAAGTTGGTCGGAGCAAAGCCGATCGAGATCACCAGAGCAGCACAGGAACGACCAAAGCGGATATGGGAGAACATTCCCCGAATCACAAGGGGCAAGGGAGAATCGACTCCTTGCAATTATCTCGGACTTACAGAACAATCAAAGGCAGCTTCAGGAGCGAATTATGTCATTAACAAACAGAAATGCACAAGGAAGTGTAATGGCACCCGTACGGCTACCAATTGGCTATCTGGACCAGCCCATGTCGACGGGCAGTGAAGAGGCCCTAGCACCACATCTTCTGGTAGAAGATTTCCCAATGGGGTGGAGGGCCCCAAAAATGACAATGTACGATGGTACAACGGATCCAGAAGATCACATTCACTCATTCCGTACGAAAATGGAAGACACTGCGAGGTGAAAGGACATTTGGTGTCGTATGTTTAGAAGAACACTAAAAGGCGAGGTTGTGGGATGGTACAGAAACCTTCCCGAAGGAAGCATTAATTCGTTCAACGATTTGGAGAAAGCGTTCAAAATTGCCTTCGAGCATAAAATAAGGCGAAAGTGGCTGAATACAACTCTACTAACAGTTGTACAGGGAGATCGAGAATCAACGCGGGAGTATATGGACCGGTTTGCTGCAGCGGTTCAAAAAGTCATTTGTTCAGAAGAAGGAGTCTTGATGGCGCTAGTTAATGGATTGAGGCCGACTAGATTTTCTGGGGATCTAGTACGAGACCTTCCATCCACGTTTGCAGAAGCTATGGAGAGATCGTATAAAGAGTCAAATGTAGAGGGCTACCATGAGGCAAAATATAGGCAAATACGTCAAAGGCCGAGAGGCCAATACGACCAGAACATGCAGCAAAAGCAGCCAAGGCTAGAGGCAAGACCGCAAAGTAGAGAGGCACCAGAAGGTACAGCGCGAGGGGGCACTTTTCCGAGGGAAGGCACTCCTAATTACGGTCCACCAAGAGTCACCCCACTTCCGAACTAACGACAGGTATTTCTAGCACTAAGAGATGAACGAGTACTTCCAGAACCTCGTCCATTGCGTACGGAAACGGTAGTGCATCGAAACCCGCATCGATACTGTGAATATCATGAAGATATAAGACATACTACGGCTGAATGTTGGATTTTGGCAAGAGAACTCGAAAAAAGGCAGGAAGCACAAGACCCACTGCCCGCACGGCAAAGGATACCTTCTCCTCTGCCGCGGCGCATAGCATAGATCAACACAGGTCATCAAGGCCCTAGGGACGATCGGGAAGGAAGAAACATAGGTGAAATACTAGCAATATCAGGAGGTGAAGCGGCTAGAGGAGGACTAGGATTTGAAGGTAAAAGGTACGCAGAGGATCATAGTCGGACGGATGGAATTAAAAAAATCAAAACATTAGTAAACATTCGTTTCTCAGACGAAGATCTGAAGGGAATCACAGTCCCACATCACGACCCGTTAGTCATCACACCTATTGTACAGAGAGAGGATAAGCAAAGAATCAGACTAAACTGAGTACTGGTGGACACAGGGACGACTCAGCAGGTGGAGTCGGCGATTGGCCTTCGGTTTTTTGACTTTCGAGCCGAGTCGAGGACAACACTCTTAGCTAGCAGAATAACCCGGAATCGACGACTCGCTAGGTGGAGTCGGCGATTGCCTGTAAGAATCGGCGATATCCTTGACACAAAGTCAGCGATTCACCCTAAGGGAATCGAGCCGAACTTTGCGAAGAAAATTTCGCGATTACGACGGGATATCGTAGTTCGATATTCCCACAGACGGCGCCAGCTGATGAAGCACGAAATCTGCTACCAGTAGGCTCGCGGGGTCGCGAGGAGGGCCGGAGGCTTTGGAGTCCACGGCGCGCGCTCTACGTCAAATACCTGCAGAAGTGGAGGGGAGTCGACGACTCAGGTGTGGGAGTCGGCGACTCGGGCTCCTTGATTCTCTGGTTGGAGTGTGGAGTCAAGTGTGTGGAGGGATTACTTGATGAATGAGAGGACCCCCCAAGGGTCCCTTTTATAGGGTCTTTGGGACGTTTCTCATTCATTACCCGTGGACCCACGTTATTATGGTGCCCCATTAAGGGTGCCATAATGGCGTGGGCCAAGTCAAGTAACGGCTGGGAGTCGGCGACTCAAGTATGGGAGTCGGCGACTCAAGTATGGGAGTCGGCGTCTCAGGGTGAAGCCATCGATTCCCCATGAGACAGGTTGGAAGCCTATCAGAACTGACCAACGAGGCCTGGAATCGGTGGCTCACCTCTGGAGTCGGCGACTTGGTAGTCCCAATCGCCGATTCCCAGTGTTGACTTGAGTACTTGACGTAGACACTTACCCATAACCGTGGATCTCTCCGGGGGTCCGGCGTAAAGCGACGGAACCCTAGTCCTTGTTGAAGGGCGTTGCTGGGAGTGACTGACGTAATCAGGCATGTCTCACCAGATATCCCAGTAACATTGGGAAAATTTGCGCAGGAGACAACGATAACAGTGAGATTTTCAGTAGTACCATTTTCATCTGGATACAACGCAATATTAGGCAGAGTGACCCTACACGCATTTAGGGCGGTAACATCATCCTTACACCAATGTTTAAAATTCCCATCAGAAGCAGGAGTATGCACAGTTAAAGGGTCACAGGAAAAAGCAAGGGAATGTTACATAAATTCGACTGGGCAGGTAATGGCTGCAGTAGGTGAGAAGGAGGGGGCCCCACATACAATAAGGGAGGAACGCCCAAAACCTGAACCTGCTTCGGCCACTGTTTCAGTAGAATTAGGGAGTGGCATTGTACAGATAGGAGCTGAACTCCCGCAGGAAACAAAAAATGATATTATAAAACTACTCAGAAAGAACGAGGATCTATTTGCTAAAGATGTAGGAGAGCTTAAAGGGGGCGTACGGAACCTTGCGGAACACAAGCTAGCCGTAGGGAGTCATGTACGTCCGGTGAGACAGAAGATGAGGCCATTACGGGGGGACAGAAAGGAAGCGGCAACTGAAGAGGTACGAAAACTTCTTGAAGCGAATTTCATTCGACCAGTGAAGTACCCGGAATGGTTGTTAAACGTAGACATGTAGTAATGGTAAAGAAGGCAGATGGGGGATGGAGAATGTCTATAGATTTCACAAATATAAACAAAGCATGCCCTGAGGATTCATATCCCCTTCCATCGGTAGATCACCTGGTTGACCGAGCGTCAGGTTGTGAGTTGCTCAGTTTTATGGATGCACATTCGGGTTACAACCAGATTCCCTTGGCTCGAGAAGATGAAGAAAAAATCTCCTTTATATCAGAAACAGGTATATTTTGTTTCAAAGTAATGTCTTTCGGGTTACGCAATGCAGGGGCAACATTCCAAAGGGCTATGGACCAGATATTCAAAAACCAGATCGGAAGGAATCGAAGTATACGTAGACGACATCTTAGTCTGCTCCAAGGTAGCCACAGAGCACATAAAAGATCTGGAGGAGACTTTCAATAGCATCAGGAAGGTGGGCTTACGGTTAAAGGCGAAGAAGTGCTCTTTTGGAGTCACGGAGGGGCACTTCTTGGGTTTCAGAGTAACCCCCTATGGGATTAAGGCCCGTACGGAAAAGATCGAGGCTATAATTTCAATGACCCTACCAAGAACAATAAAAGAAGTTCAGAAGCTCAATGGAAAGGTAAATGCACTCAGTAGATTCTTGGCCCGAGAGGCAGATACGCTACAACCTTTGTTTAAGTTAATAAAATCGTCCAGTCCAAAAGTAACATGGACGACAGAATGTGAAGAGGCGTTCGAACGCCTAAAGGAGCAGTTGAAAATTTTGTCAACCTTGCAGCCCCCCTTCCTGGGGGAACCATTGAAGTTATACATAGCAGCATCCGACAACGCTATCAGTGCAGTTCTAGTATCTGAAAGAGAGGGCACACAAAAGTTCATTTATTATTACTCTCGGGCCCTCCAAGGGCAGAAAAAAGATATCCGCAAATTGAGAAGTTGGGATTGGCAGTGGTAACAGCAGCAAGGCGGCTAAAACCTTATTTTCAGGCACACCCGATCACTGTCCCTACGGAATTCCCATTGTTACAATTGTTGCATAAACCGGACGTATCTGGAAGGTTAACAAAATGGGTTGTGGAATTAAGTGAATTTTATGTAAGTATAATACCAGCAAAAGCAATCAAGGAACAAGCGGTTGCCGACTTCTTGGCAGAATTTACACCATCAAACGTAGAAAATTCAGATCCGATCAAAAACTACATTACAAAAGGAGTAGTTCCAGCAGATCCGATGGAGGAAAAAAAGTTAAAAAATAAAGCAGCCTGGTTCACAGTTGTAGGGGAAGATCTATTTCGTAAGGCAGTGGAGGACAGCATTCCCTTACGGATTTGTGTGACACGCAAAGAAGGAAAAGAAATATTAACAAGTGCACACAGTATAGCATCTGGCCCGCACCAGGGGGCCAAAATATTGGGAAAGCAGGTAGCAAGACAGGGGTACTATTGGCCACAAATAGATAAGGATTCTGAGGAATTAGTAAAAAGATACAATGACTGCCAAAGGCACGCGAACATTCAAAGAAAGTCATCCAGTATAATGAACCCAGTTACCAACGCCAGTGCCATTTGCCCGATGGGGATTGGATATTGTAGAACCCTATCCGGTAGCATCAAGGGGTCGAAAGTTTTTATTTATCGCGGTCGATTATTTCACTAAATGGGCAGAAGCAGAGCCAAAAAATACAATATCGGAGCAAAACGTTATTCAATTTATCTTTAGAAATATCATCTGTAGGTTTGGTGTCCCGCTACAAATAATAACGGATAATGACACACAGTTCACTGGAAAAAAAGTAAATAGGTTCTGTGAGGACAGTGGCATAAAATTAAGCTTTGCTCCAGTGTATCATCCACAAGCGAACAGGCAGGTCGAAGTTACGAACCGAACAATAACATTTATACTTAAAAGAAAAGTAGGGGACAATCCAGGAACGTGGGCAGACTTGATACCGGAAACAATGTGAGCGTACAGAACAACCGTACAAACCCCGACAGGACATCCACCATTCACTCTGGCCTTCGAGATAGACGTGGTCGCCCCAGCGGAGTTAGTATGACCAACAGCGAGAGCTGCGAAATTCAACCCAGATGACAACAACTTAGCCATATTACTGGCCAAAGAAAGATGTGAAGAATTAAGGGAACAATTCGTTACCACAACCAAAAGGTAAACGAAAAAAAGATAAGTCCAGAAGACTTGGTGTTGAGAAACGGAAGGGTCACAGGAATAGACCAAACTAAAAGAAAGCTATCTCTAAAATGGGAAGGGCATTATGTAGTAATTGAAGAAGTCCGTCCGGGAATCTACAAGTTAGCGTTCGAGGATGGCCAAGAAATAGAAAGAACTTGGCACTCGGACAATCTATCAAGGTATTTTCAATAATCAAACATTGTACATAACGAACAAAAAGCCTTGTGGCAGTTTTATTTCAATACAAAATCTTTTATTAAAGCAAGGCCACCCGCCAAAATAAAGAAAGCCTTAGGGCAATAAGGTCAAAAGACCAAATGAGACCACCCACCAAAATCAAAAATGCCGTAGGGCAATTAGGTCAAAAGACCAAAGAAGGTCACCCGCCAAAATAAAGAAAGCCTTGGGGCAATAAGGTCAAAAGACCAAATGAGGCCACCCGCCAAAATAAAAAATGCCGTAGGGAAATAAGGTCAAAAGACCAAGGCCACACGCCAAATTAAAAATGTTGTAGGGGAATATGGTCGAAGAACCAAAAGCAAGGTCACCCGCCAAAAATGCCACAGGGCAATCATGTCGGTCAAAGGCAATCCACTCATCAGCGTCGGAAGCAAAAGCAACTACGCGACACAAGGCCATAAGAAAAAAAAGGACGGGGAAACATCAATTTGTCATAAGACAAGCCGTAGGCAAGGGAAGCACAAGCAAGTCATAAAGCAAAAGCAAAAATAATGGGAAATAGTCAAGTACAAAACAAGGGAACAGAATCCAAAATAAAAGGTACGTTACAAAAAAAACTATTTATCATCTACTTCACCCGTAAGGTCTGGAAGTGTCTTCGGCCAAGGAGGATGTTCCTCAGGGATCCCGTGCGCCTGCCATTGCTCCCACATATGAGGATTCACAGGTACAACAACGGACTCATACTCAGGACTCCGAAGGTTCACCATGTCTCGTTCGTGAACCATACATTCAACAAAATTCTTAAAACAGGCGCGCTTGTTCCATTCGGTTACAGATTTGGCACGTTCAGCAAATTTCAGCTTAGCACTTTCATTTTCTTTCTGTATTTATATAATCTGGGCGGCCCCTTCGTCCATCTCCTTCCTAAGGGATTCAATCTCAGTATCTCTTAGGGAAAGTTCATTGGTCAAGCGAGTAACTTCATCCAAAGCATCATTGAGTTCGCGGGTCCGCCGGGCACCTCTGTTCTGCCGATAGCGTTCCATAGCCACATCCTGGAGGGCACGAATGTAGCACGCGTCGTCAATATCGTCGGTGTTATTTTTCTTGAGAGTTCCCCAGTCTTCCTTCTTTTCAATCAAGGGATCCAGTCGACCAAGTGCCCACTCGTAAATCCCAGCAATCCGAGGGGCTTGCATATGTTCGGCCACAATCAAACGGTCCCCAGGATTGTGCCCGCTAGTAATAACATCAACGTCTGAAAAGTTGATATACTTCAGTACATCTTCAGAAGCACCATGCGAAGATTCACCAATCTCAAGATTAGTTTCCGTACGGGCCCTCTTGTTGCTTTTCCCGTGCGTTCCATTTCCAGCAAACAAGCCCGACAAACCTCCTTCGTTAGAGTCATCTGAAAGAAAAAAGAAAAAATCAACGAAGTCGAAAATAGTTTACCAGAAGGAACGAGATGCGGATGAGTAAGTTTTCAATTCCCAGTCATTAAACTAGAATAATCAATAGGACTCGCACGGATAGTTAGAAGACAAGTATACACGTCACGTTCCTCCGGAGAAAGTTCCCCTACGGAAAGTGTCTGAGCGTTGAAAGAAGAAGTATTTATCCATCTGGAAGAAACGCCCGACAACCCCACCACATTGGTCTTTACAAAGAAATAACGATTTTTCCACCTATGTGAACGATTGGGGTAGGAATCCAGAATCTTGCACCTTATTCAGGAGGAAACCAAAACCGTGCGGCATTAGGTCGGGAGACAGAGAAAAACAAGCGGAATACTCATTCGTAGGCCTTAAGGTGTAGCTCATGACACAAGCGTTCGAACGAAACAGCTCGATCAAGGCTAGAAGGAGATAGTTGGGAAATAGCAACACCAACGTACGAAAGAAAGGACAAAAGAAAAGGGGAGGCGGGGAGCTGAAGCCCTAGGTCCTCGAAACCCGAATAAAGAGTGGTGTGTAACCAGTGGGAGGCGAAGTAGCAGGGTCATTGTCAGGGACCTTAAGGTGAGCTATTGCTACACCAGGGGCGATCCCTTGAAAATGATGACGGGCCTGCTGCCGGCTAAGAACAGAGGGAGGATCTTCAGAAGGGGTTAAAGAATTACCGTCAAAATGCATATCATCCACGAAGGAGTTAAGATCAGCCATAGGAGAAGACGCGGTAGTCGGCGGAAGAAAAAACCTAGCTCTGGTAAGTAAATGAGTAAAGGTAAGTGAAAGTGAGAGTGAAAAAGGAATTTATAGAAGTTTTGGCGGGAAATGAAATTTTTTTTCCGAAATATAAATTCACATGCCCCAAGGCCGGTGGGGCCGTACGGCAGGGCAAAGACATTTCAGCCCATGAGTCATGTTCAGCACGGATATTCAAAGAAGGCGGAACAAAAAGGCCGTAGGGCATGTACCTGAACAGAATCAACCATAAAAATAAAAGAAACTACGAAGTCCTAGTGAAAGTTGTACCTGGTGATCGAACAGCCCGTACGAAGGGAGAGCGGCAAGAGTGGAAGAGCAACATATCCCAGGAACAGTATACCCATGCGGAAAAGTCGGGAAAGTGCAGTTCGTGAATCATAAACCCGGACGCTCGGAGGAAGCAGAACAAAGAAACTATGGGGTAAGCGCCAGAATAGAATCAGAGGTGAATAGGAGCTACGAGGTCCTAAAGAAGTGGAAGTTATACCTGCTGGTCAAGTAGCCCGTACAGAAAATAAGCGAGGAGAGCCGAGCGGACATAGTACCCGTAGGAAATGACAGATGGTCAGTCGAAATTCGAAAGGAGTTGCCAGACCCCTGATCAACAAGCGGTTACGCCTGGAGAAAAAAAAATGTTTTTAATAAGGAAGAAGAAAATTACATTGCTGAGACTGTATTGCAAACAAAGTTCAAAGTGTAATGATATAGTATCAATGCGTAAGGATAAAAGAAACACTAGCTCGTTTGCAGATGGAGTCGTAAGGAAAGCTGCAGGGGAACAAAGAAACATTCAAATACATATTAAAAACACTACAAACAGGCCCCCGTGAGGGCGGCCCGCGAGAGAGGAAATGATGTAGGTCGTTCAGGGGGAGACCAGCACGACCGGCACGCTGTCCGCGTCCCCGACGGCGGCGAACGGCAGGTGCAGCAGAGCGCCCAGTGGAAGAAAGTTCAGTAGCGGCGGTTACAGGAACTCCATCGGGGGGGCAGCAGTTGCAGGAACTCCATCAGGGACGACAGCAGTTACAGGAAGTTCAAGTGGAGCACCGAGCGCAGAGAAACGACTACCTTGAGCAGTTGCAGATGTCGGAATGACAATACCGGTCCCGTTGGAGACTCTCTAGAGAGCGCGGACACGTTGCTGGACTTCCGAAACCAGATGAGTGAGGCGAGGGTTACCTGCAGCAAGTTCACGAGCATCGTCAACACGTTGGAGAAGATCATCTGACCAAACAGCTCACTGACGCACCAACTCGCGCCCCAGCTCTTCTAGCAGATTATCAAGAGAGGACATGATGAATGGGAAGAAATGAGTCAAATGAAGAAAAGAAACCCCTTTTATAGGGTAGGAAGGAGGGGGGAGTACTGATGGTACCCCTGGTCTATCAGCCCAGGCCCATGCGAGAGTCTAGAATCAAGGCCCAGTGAAGTAAATAAAAGAGGAAGATCCAGACCGCCAAGCGGGTTTTTCGCCCGACCAGGTCAACCGGGCGGGTCCACCGGCCCAGACGGTTATTTCCCCAAGGGTTGCGTCCCAAGCTTGTCGGGTCCGTTGGGTCGAATCTTAGTCCGAAAACGCAGGGTCCAGGAACCGGTAGGAAACTGTATAAATACCCCTAGGGGTGAAGTGTAGAAGGAGGGAAAACAGTTATTACTTATAATACTATACTATACGATCTGGGTACTTACCATACCATACGATCATCAGGAGAACAAAAAGAACACCGAAAGTGAGTTGTGTTTCCTTTCAACTTTGTTCCAAAACCCCTGATGATATACTCAATGATCCGACTGTATCGTGTTATTGCTAACTGATGGGGGTGAAACCCAACCAGTACTCCAAGACGCGCAAGCAAACGCCAAGCAGGGAACTCCGCGGGAAACCGGACCGGAACTCAAGTGCGCAGAGCTCTGCTTCCTAACTGACATTCCGGGCTACCCTCTATCCTCTAACGCGGGCAGATGCTCTAATTTAGGGTTAGGATGCTGCTCAAAGAATTCTACGAGGGTTAGAGCTTAGAGAGAGAGTGTATTGGGCCTATCCTTCCGAGAATACCGGTGATGTGCCCTCCTATTTCATGCTGGCACTTCACCGTATTTATTTCACTAACTTTCCTATTCTTCCGATTCCTTCCTTAGTTAGTGAGATCCTTTTATACTCTGGGTTGTGCATCTCTCAAATGGGCGCTGCCTTCTTTTTCTATGTCAGGGGATTTATAAATATCCTTAGGGATGCTGGCATAATTCCAACTGCTCAGCTGTTCTTCCACTTCTTCTCCTTTCAAAATCCGAAGAAGGGCAACCCTTTCATTGCATGTGCCAGCCGTGCCTCTAGTATTCAACACTCTGCTCTTTTGAAAGATCCTCCGATTAGGCGGAACAAGAGCGAGTTTATTTTTGTGGATTGCAGGCTATGTCCCGGTAGCCGACTTCTTCCTGCATCCAATAGTGACCGTAGGCCCACTCCCCGTCCTGTTTTGACCTCGGACGAGGGAGCTTTTGTACAAAGGCTGGCCTTTCTTCACCCCATCGTTGTGCCTGTCGGTCACGCGATAGATGATAACTTCAACCGACAAGGTTCTCCTTTGTTTTTTAATTTTTCTATTTATGTGCATTTTTACTAACTCTGTTCTTTATTTCTCGCAGATTTTTATATGCACAATCCTGGAGGTGTCCCTGAACGCGTGGGACAAAATGAAATGGGCACAAAGGTCTACGCACCTGCCTCCAAGCCTTTTGACGCCCGACACCTGAGGCGTCGTGTACATGAGCATGCTTACCGGGCTGGTTCCCCTCCTCCTGCCGGTGAGGGCCAAGTTAACGAAGAGGAGGCAGCCGTGGAGACTCCCCCTGCTCAGTCTGCTGCAGCTAGACTTGCTTCCTTCTTCCGTTCGCCGGAAGAAGAGCGGGAAAGAAATGCTGGGAATGGAGTCCAGCCGGAGGGATCGGAGGGAAGACAGATCCGATCTGACAAGAGGAAGACCCCTCCACCCAGAACTGACCCCTCTCCTCCGAAGAAAGCGAGGAGACACTCCCCTAGGCGACGAACTCCTCCTCGACGGAGGTACCATGTTGGGGAGTCCTCTCGGGGTCGATATCCGTATGTCTCTACCCGGGAGACTCAGATGCCGGGGTACCGAGGTTCCCATCCTCATAACTATGGGACCAAGTTTCTGCCCACTGCTGATACGGATGCGACTCGAGCTACGCTGCGGGCTATCTCTAATTATCCGATGGATCGACTTGTCGAGGAAGTCGGACAGAATTTGAGCAACGTAAGTGCTTTTGTTTTCATTTTTTATAATGAGCTTGTTCTTACTTACTTCTTTTTTACAGCTCGTCCATCTGTTTCAAGGTCGCTTCTCCTCTTTGTCTCGTCTCCGAGATTATCAATCTATGGATGATGAGCTGAAGAGAGTGAAGCGTAGGTGCAAAGACTTGGAAGCTGAAGTTGAGCAGAAGGTTTCGGACGCCTCTGCCCTTTCTGCAACCAACAAGAAATTAGCTGAGGACTGGTCTGCTCAGCACAAACTTTTAACTGAAGAGAGACAAGAACTCTCCAAGGTTCGTGGGGAGTTGGGGGCTATGCAGCTGGAGTGTGATACCACGCGAGCCAAGGTCGTATTGAAAGAGGCTATGGTTAACGGGATCACCAAGCAATATGAAGCAACTGAAGATACCCTTCGTTCAGTCATGGATCAAAATGCCACTTTTACTGACCGACTGAATGAAGGGGAAAAAGAAAAGCGTGACCGTGATGCCAAGATCAAGCAATTAACAGATGCCTTGGCCGAACAAACTGAGGAAAACCGGAGGCAGGCTGAGGAGCTCCAGAATATGAACGAGCATATGGGCCAGATCCGAACTGAGTTTCTCGCTAACGTGCGAGATTATAATGATCTGGTAGATTTGGGTCCTCATGTGTGTTCCGGTTTCGAAGCTGAAGATGTTCATCGCTGGGCCCGCAAGTATCCGAAAGAAGCTACAGAGATCCGGGACCGGGCGCTTGCGGAAGATGAAGATGAAGGGGAAGAAGTCTCGGGAGAAGATGCTGCCATTGATCAAGACTTCTCCACCGAAGATCAAGATAACAACGATGCAAAAGGCTCTTCCCTTCCTCCTAGTGATAAGCCCTCTTCTCCTCCCCCTACTTTGTAACTTGTACTTTTTATATTCCTTTGTACTTTTATTGAATATCAATATATGGAATATTTTGGTTCTGATTATTAATTGTGATAACTAAACAACATATTAGTTAAGTAGTTCAAATAATTACAACGAGTGATATATAACTCTACTTAATTGTTTAAAAACACAACTGTAAGTTATCTGCGTGTCAAGTGTTGGGAATGTATGTTCCATCTTCCTGTTTTAACTTGTTTGTGCCTAGTCGGAGTTCCTCCTCCACCACATATGGTCCTTCCCAGTTTGCGCCTAGTTTGCCTTTAGAGCAGTCCTTTCTGCCGACACTTGCTCTTCTCAATACTAGGCTTTCTTTTCTTATCGCTTTATCCTTGACATTTTTATCGTGATATCTAGCGATACTTTGTTTGTAAGCTACATTTTTTGCCTGTGCATTATCCCTTAGCTCATCCACCAAGTCTAGAGTTGTCGCGCATGATCTCATGTTTTCTTCCATGTCATATGATAACACTCTGACTGTTGGTATGCTTAGCTCTGTCGGGATTAGTGCTCCCATTCCGTATGCTAGTGAGAACGGGGTTTCCCCGGTGGGTGTCTTTTCAGTGGTTCTATACGCCCACAGGATCTCTCGTAGTAGATCTGCCCACGAACCTTTGGCCTGTTCGACCTTTTTCTTCAGTCCCTGAACAATGGCTCTGTTTGTGACTTCTACTTGCCCATTACCCTGTGG
Source organism: Zostera marina (assembly GCA_001185155.1). NCBI lineage: Eukaryota > Viridiplantae > Streptophyta > Magnoliopsida > Alismatales > Zosteraceae > Zostera > Zostera marina. Next base: position 416,762 of record LFYR01002215.1, on the reverse strand, counting down.
TCTGTATACCGATGAAAAGTGGATTATAGTGCCCATGTTCTCGCACAATCTCGTAAACTCCCCACCGGTAAACTGTGTCCCATTAACTGTCATTATGTGCATTGAAACACCGAATCTGCACATTATGCACTTGAAGACAAACTTCGTTGCTGCTCCTTGAGTTATTTTGGGTACGGCTAGTGCCTTGACCCATTTTGTGAAGTAATCGACAGCCACAAATATAAATTTAGCCTGGCCTGTTGATACTGGAAATGGTCCTACAATGTCTAGTCCTCACATTGTGAATGAGATGGGGCTTTCTACCCCTGTTAGTTGAGTTACGGGATTCCTCTGTATGCTTTTGTGAATCTGACAGGCCTTGCACTTTCTTGCAAGTAGGATTGCCTCTTTCTTTTAGTGTGGGCCAGAAGTACCTCTGCCTTATTATTCTTAGAGACCTTCCCCCTTGATGTATTTCGCATACCCCTTGATGTATCTTTTCTACAATGAATTGCCCTTTATTCGCTGAGACATTTTCATTAGAGGTCCATCGTAGGGTTTCTTATACAAAATGTCACTAATTAGGCAGAATCTTGGAATGCGTGTTTGTAATTTACGCCTTTTATTCCTGTTCTCTGGGAGTTTCTGCCCTTCAATGTATTCTATTAAGGGTTTTCTCCAGTCTTCTGCCTGTATCGTGATTGGACTGCACGGAGGTGTAGACGTTAAGTCAACTAGTGTCTCTCTCTGCCCCCCCTTGAGGGCATCAGCTGAGTTGTTTTGACCCCTTGGAATCTGTTCTACCTCCCATGCGAACGCCGCAAAGGTGAACACGGTTAGTTGTTCCGCCTTATAGCCTATTTTTTCGAATGTAACTAGGTACAGCATGTTATTGTCTATTTTATTTAGACTTAAGTTATCCCTGATGTCTACCTTATGAATAGTGGATCTTTGTGTGGGCTGGATCTTCCTCAGAGAAGCTTATTCCTTCCCTCGCTCGTGTATTAACTTTTGCGAGTACTTTCTGCTTTCTCCTACCGATCCCCCGCCGAAGATTCAATTTATTACCCTTCTCTTGTGGTCAGTATCTGAGTCGGGACTTTTTGAGCGCTGTCGCTTACCCTTGTTATTTGGGTCCTTGCAACCTTGTCGCCCCCTTTCTACTTTGTTTATGTATTGCTTAAGCTTTCCTTCCTTTGCCTGTGTGTCTAGGAAAGTGCTTAGCTCCCTGCAATTTTCTGTGTTGTGCCCGTAGTCCTTGTGGAACTTGCAGTATCTGTTCCCCCTTGTTCGGGCCTCTTTTGTTGCAGGGTTTAATTCTTCTGGTTGAGGAAACCTTATTCTTCCCTTTTCTTTGCTGTAGATTTCCTCCTTTGGAGTGCTGAAAACCGTGAATCCCAAGTCTTCATACCTTGGGTATTTTGATTTTCTAAACTTCTCAGATGTCTGGTAGACCTTTCCATCGTGTTTTGGTCTCCAGGATGGTTCCCCTTTTCCAAATTTTTGAAATTTCTTCTTTGGTGCTTCATATGCCTTTTGGTTGCTTATGACACCTCTTTCTTTTTCTTTTTTTTTTCTTTTTCTTTTTCATACTCTTCAGAATTTATGTATTTCTGGGCCTTTGTTAGCAGGTCTTCCATGCATTTTACATTACTAACATTTAGCTTTATTGCTAATGGTGTGTTCATGTCTAGCCCCTTTGAGTATGCGCAGATTGCAATTGTTGTGTTCAGGTCGGAGATTTTCTGCATGGCTTCTGTGAATTTAGTCGTGTAATTCCGAAGCGTATCTCCATTCTGTTTGATTGCAAATAATGATTCCGTGCCCTTTCTGACCCTTGTGTTTCCACAATGCTGGGCAATGAATTTCTTTTTCAAGTCTTCAAAACTTGTTATGCTCCCTGGTTGTAGTTCGACGAACCATCTATATGTAGGCTCTTTTAATGTTCCCGGGAATGCTCTGCACAGGATGTCATCCTTTACTGTGGCCCATTGCATTGCTCCTACGAACATATTTATATGGTCTACTGGGTCCATCTTCCCATCATAGATTTGTAGCCTGGGTAGCTTGAATTTTAGAGGTGCTGGTTTTACCATCAGCGATTTATGTAAGGCATCCATACCCACTAGCCAGTTCGGGACTTTGCCTCCTTTTCCTCCTTCTGTGTCTCCCGTGCTTTCTTCGTATACGGGTTTTTTAGGAGGTTTAGGTTGCTCCTCTGGCTTGCGGGGTGGCAATGTGCTGCCTTATGGCTTGACACCTCCTGTTGTGCCTTAGCCTGTTTTGAGGTTTGAGCCTTTGAGTGAAATATTGATGCCTTGAGACTTCTCAATATTTTCCAGTTTTTTGCTCATTTTTGCTATGGTTTCCTTCATTTTCTCCAGCTCCTCTATGGGCATTTTTACGAATCCGTGAGTGGTTTCTGATGCCGAAGCCCTTGCTTCCTTGTTGCTCACAGGTTTTTCCTTCTGAGATGGTTCTTCCGAAGGTTTCTCCTTCTCAGCAAGGAGTCGGACGGCCTCAGCTATTGCCTGAACTGTGATGTTCAAATTCTCCCCTCCTGCTGATGCTTGGGGGGTTTGCTCGGGCTCACCCTCGGGTTCAGCCTCAGGTCCAGTGGGAGTCCTTTTATTTTTGTTGCCCTTGGGTGGTCGACCCACTGGTCTTTTAGTTTTTGAGTTGCCAGGCTGTTGCTCTGGCGCCTCCTGAGAATTTGCTCCTCCTTGGGAAGTACTTCGCGTTACCACCATCCTGAAGTGTTCGACTTTTTTTTAAAAAAAGTCGATCTCTATGCACTTGGGAAATTCCTTGGAAGTCGTAGCCTAAAAGCGTTCGACTTTTTTCCTTGGAAAGAAAAGTCGATCTTCCGAAAAGTCGATCCCTTGTGCACTTGGAGGATTCCTTGGAAGTCGTAGCCTGAAAGCGTAGCTCCTTGAGGAATCGACTTTTTCCCTTGGAAGAAAAAAGTCGATCTTCTGAAAAGTCGATCCCTTGCTGGCTGATTTCCTCGCAAGACTCCCTAGCTGGCGACTTAGAAAAAAGTCGATCCCTTTTTTCGAAAAAGTCGAGGAGCTTTTGTCGTGAGTATCTTTGAATCACAGACGACGCCAACTGATGGGGGTGAAACCCGACCAGTACTCCAAGACGCGCAAGCAAGCGCCAAGCGGGGAACTCCGCGGGAAACCAGACCGGAACTCAAGTGCGCAGAGCTCTGCTTCGCTCCAAATGACCTGCCTTTAATGAGTGGGGATGCTTCCTATTTATAGGGGTTCTTATGGGGGTAATTTGGTCATTTGGGCAGTAACCGCCTAACTGCCTAACTGATCAGATCGAGGCTCAAGATCGACTTTCTGGGGATCGACTTTCCTGGGGATCGACTTTATTCAGAAGTCGATCCCATGGAAGTCGATCCTTAGGAAAGTCGATCTTCCTAGGATTTGACTTGGGACCTTCCCAACCCTAGAATAGGTACCTTAACTCATCTTAGGCTATCCGGACTTTTAGTTGCTGGTAGGTTGTGACCGAATTCGGGATACTGTATCACCACTAACGAATTTTTGATTTTTTAATTTCGTACTTCATCAAATATTACTTTGTTAATCATTTGGTTTTGTTAATTCAATTTTTTTATTTGATCATTTGATTTAATCACTATACTCAATTTGAGTTAATTTTAACATCAAATTTAGACAATTTGACTTTAGAAGAACAGTAATAACAAGAAAAGTGTAATATTATTTAGTCAGTTTTTAAGTTGGGATTTTAACACATAAAGTAAAGCTCGGCTCGTTAAGTTCGGGCTCACGAGCCCAACGAGTCTTTAGGCTCGACTAAAGACTTTAGGCTCAATTTGAGCCTTTAGGCTCGACTCGTTGGGCTCGCGAACCCGAGCCTAAAGCTCAAGCTCGTTAAGTTTAACGAGCCGAGTTCGAGTTTGTACATTTCAAGCTCGACTCGTTAAGCTCAATGGACTCGGTAAAAAATATTATATATAGAAAAAATAGAGATGAAGTATAGATGGTAAAACGTTTGCTTAGCATGTGAGAGGTCACAGGTTCAACCTGCAGGTTAAGTTCGAGCCCATGCTCACAGGTCTGAGCTCGACCAAACCAGACTCGACGAGCTCGTGTCCGAGCCTGACTCTATAAGCAAAAGTTTGGCTCGATTGACACCCTAATGTCTTTTGAAAACCAACAAAGTTTTATAATTTAGTTTTGCAAATGTCAATCCTCTCCTTTTTAGTTCTAACCGATATCATGGATTTGGTTTCTAACGGACGGATGGATTTGCTTAAGCTTGGGCTTGCGAGACCAACGAGTCGAACCTGAGCCTAAAGCTCAAGCTCGTTAAACTTAACAAGCTCGGCTCGGTTCGTTATGCTCGATGGGCTCGGTAAGAAGTATAAAAAAAATAATAAATATTATATTTAAAGAAAATATAGATGTAACATAGATGGTAAAATATTTGTTTGCCATGCAAGATGTTACAGATTCGATTCCCCATGTCTTTAAATTATTTTTTTAACCTGCAGGTTAAGTTCGAGCTTAAGCCTGATAATTCTTAAAATGAGCCGAGCTGCTCGGGCAAACTAGACTCGGCGAGCCTGAGCCTAACTCTATAAACAAAAGCTCGCCTCGTTTGAAACCCTAATGTCACTTTTTAAAACCAACAAAGTTTTATAATTTAGTTTTGCAAATGACAATCCTCTCCTTTTTAGTTCTAACGGATATCATGGATTTGGTTTCTAACGGACGGATGGATTTGCTTAAGCTCGGGCTCGCGAGACCAACGAGTCAAACCCGAGCCTAAAACTCAAGCTCGTTAAGCTTAACAAGCCGAGCTCGAGCTTGGACATTCCAAGCTCTATGGGCTCGGTAAGAAGTATAAAAAAAATAAAAATAAATTATATTTAGAGAGAATAAAGATGTAACATATATGGTAAAATATTTGTTTATCATGCAAGATGTCACAAATTCAATTCCCCATGTTTTTAAAATTTTTTTTTAACCTGCAGGTTACGTTCGAGTTTGAGTCTGACAATTTTTAAAACGAGCCGAGCAGCTCGGCGAGCTCGAGCCCGAGCTTGACTCTATAAGCAAAAGTTTGGTCCGGGCTGGTTTGACACCCTAACGTCATTTTTTAAAACCTACAGAGTTTTATAATTTAGTTTTGCAAATGACAATCCTCTCCTTTTTAGTTCTAACGGATATCATGGATTTAGTTTCTAACGGACCGACGGATGGATATTTGAGTACAGATTAGGGTTTTCGATAGATAAATAGAAAATAAAAGAAGGATAGAGTTGCAAAAAACCCCCAAAAAATATCTATTAATACTTCTTAACAGCCATCGTTGTCCGTTGATGCTATTTAAAAATAAAAATCTTAAATTAAAGTCTTTAGCCCTGCCCCTGCACATATCATTGGGCCTAACCAAAACCAAGCGCGTCAAAAAAATATGCGGTTTTTATGATCCGGATGGAAGGTGAGGGCGGAAGAGGGAGGAGGCGGAGGAGAAGAATGAATAGTATGGATCTGAATCTTTACTTGGGTCTTCCACTGTCTCAGCTCCCTCGTACTCCCGACCTCGGATCTGATCTCGCGCTTGGTTCATCGTCATCGTCGGATTTACCAATCGGAGAATCCCCACCTGGTACCGTCGCCGATATGTCTACTTTTAGGGATCTTTCCGATGGTAATCAAATACCTTATTCTCCTTCGAATCCCGAATCGGCGTCGGTAGATGTTTTCGTTGCTGATTTGGATTTCCAGCCTGTAAGGGAGATTGATGGCGATCTTGGTAGGAATAGGGATGGCGATAATCCTGTGGTTTTGGATAGGGTGGAGCCTTATCTACCGGCTGATATTTTATTCGATCGGGATGGTCGATCTTCTTCAAGGCACGATGATCGTCTCACGCCGGAAGCGTATAGGTTTGGTACTCTGATCCAATCTAATCATCCCGTTCGAGATAGGTCTTTAGCATCTAGAAGGTTCAGAGCGTCACTTCCTTATATTGGAGAACAGTCATCTAATGTGTCCTCTTTACAAGTCGCTGCATCCACTGCTGTTTGTGCAGGGGATTCTATTGAGAAATCTAGTAAGAATAAAAAAAACGACTATGGTGTCGATAAGGAAGATTTGACGGAGGAAAGTGAAGAACAGAGTGGAGCAATTGCCGGTGTTAATTTCGAGTGTAACATTTGCTTTGAACTGGCTAGTGATCCTGTTGTCACTTCCTGCGGTCATTTGTTCTGCTGGCCATGTTTGTATCTTTGGCTTCATCAGTATTCTGATCATAAAGAGTGTCCTGCGTGCAAAGGACAGGTCAACGAATCCAATATAATTCCTATTTATGGACGGGGATGTTCATCCGAAGTCAATAACGCCGAAAAGGATTCAGATCCAGGAAATTTAAAGATACCCCAAAAACCCCATGGCCATAGAATTGAGAGCACAAGGCAGCAAAGAGCAACTTTGAGAAGGTCAGCAGTGGTAGAAGGTGTTTTTGATCCATTTCGGCATATACTCAGTGACATGAGTCAGTTGGAGGGACTTCTTGATCCAAGCTTAAGCCATTTCACGGGAAGATCGGATCAACAGCAGCAGCAACACGACCAGCCAAATGAAAGTGGAAGACAAGAAAGGTCGATGGAATCTTCCGCAATGCAGCAACTCATTGATCACCGCAGAATGATGACTAGATTAAGGGCTCGTAGGTTACTTAGAATGCCGGAAAACCAAGAAATGCCATCCATTCCCAACCATCCTGTCAGTACTACTGCTACTACTGCCGCCGCCGCTGCTGCTATTGGGATTGCTTCTAGGATTCCTACCTCTCTTTCATCGCCGTCACAAGTCACCAATACAATGACATCATCAGATCCTCACGTACATTATTCATCAGGCATGAGTGCATCGGAGCGCTTGACGGCTGTACATTCTGACTTGATGAGATTGGTTAGTAGGTTTGCCCGAAATTCAGTTCCACCTTCCTTCATGTCTGAAGCAGTTCCGGCAGTTGTAGGAAGAAACAACCAGAATAATTCCCAGGTGATATTCAATACCCAGCTTACTTCAGGAGGAGGTGCACATTCTACTAGTACTAATACAACTACAGATCAGGCATCTGCATCTAGTAGTACCATGGCTATAATACAAGGTGATTCACCTCCTGCCCCTGCTGTTGCTGCTGCCGTCATCGGAACATCAGCGGAACCAAACATAGCAGGGACATCTAGGTCCACCTCATCCAGAAGAAGAGGAAGGAGCACTGCTTCTTGTTTGGCTGATAATAATGGATCAGTACATGACAACAAGCGGAGACGGTCGAATTGAATCGAGGTGAATGCTCAATTGTTTGATATATGTATAACTAAACCAGTGTACTTGTATCAATGTATCATCTCTTTTTTATCATGTCTTTAAATTATTGTGACAATGGTAAGACAGTATAAGTCTGTAAGAGTAATGGTTTAATCCTTGTTATTCATAAACTTTAGCAGCTGCTAAGTAGCTAACTAGTTATTGTTTTTTCCTATGATATTCATTCATCACAATTTCAAATGAAAGGTAGGAATTATTTAGGTAGTAAAACCTGGGTGGTTTTACTGCATGGGATCATTAACACATGTTAATGCCACCTTCATTACGCTAATACAAAAGTTGAAGGAAGCGGCAAGCGGTCAATATAAGGAACTTCAGGCCAGTCTCCAGAGTAAACACCATATACAAATTAATCTCTAAATTATTGGTTGCAAGTGACACCATATATACAATGTAATCCCCTTGAGACCTCTATTGCTGGGAGAGAAGCCTGGACCACTTGTTATGGACTAATCAGGAATATGAAGATCAGTAGGCAAGAAAATCGCTGCTCAAATTATGTACATTGATGACCTTGTAGTCATCTAGTGTGATCTGAAAGAGCAGTTTAGGCAGTCTAATGAGACTCATATTTAGGGGTGTAAATAGGTCGGGTCTGGGCTGACTGGCTTAGACTCGTTAAACCCATGAAGTTGGTCTGGGTTTGAGCCGGGTCCAGGTTCAGATATTTTTCTTCTGGACTCGGACCCAACCTAGACCCTAAAAAAATCCGGGTCTGGACCGAGTCTGGGTCTAAATGAGTGGAAGTGACAGTGTAACTGCATATATTTTTATTTTTTGTTTTTATTCTTAAAAATAGATTTATATTTGATTCTTAAATCAATTTTTCAATATCTATATATAATTCAAGCAATTGCTTCGTTTAATGTATTATTTGATTATTTTGTTAATTATAAAGTAGTTAATTAGTAATAAAACCAACTCTTAATTCTAATTATGATAAATGGATTTATATTTTCTTCTTTTTATTGTTATAAAATATTTAATTAGGAGAAGATAGATCGTTAAAAATGATCTTTACTTTTTCTTTGCATTCTTAAAAATGGATTTATATTTGGTTTCTAAATCAATTTATTTAATATCTATAGTTAATTCAATAAATTGTTTCACGTATTGCTTATCTTCTTTCTTAATTATAAAAAATTTAATAAAAAATTAGTATTAAAAATATAATGTAATAATTCAAGTTTTTAAATATTTAATTAGTTATGAGACAATTAGTCTAAGTCTATGTTATCATTCTTTTTTTTCCTTATAATTTTCATCAATTACTCTATCTTCAATTCCCTTTTCATTAAAATTGTAGATAAATCTATACTTGCAATTAAATTATACAAGTTGTTAAGTTATTAGTTATTAGTAATAAAATTAAATTATCCAAATCTTGAGCACACACTAAAGTTTCTACTGTTTGAGGATTCAGTGAACTTAGATACTTGTGAACGACTCGACCACCAATGCTAAAAGAGGACTCTAATGCAACTGTAGAGACCGGTATGGTAAGAAAATCTTTTGCAATTTTAGAAAAAATCAGATATTTTGATTGACGTACCTTCCACCAATTCAGAATATTAAAACCTTCTTATTTTGGAGCGTAGTCATCGTCATAGTAACACTCAAGTTCGGTCTTCTCTACGGTAGATATTGATTTTGTTTCAAAATATTGATGAAATTTTTGCAAAGTGCTCTTTGTTCGTGGTATGTGGGGGTTGTGTCTCTTCGCAAAATACTTCTGTCTTAATATCAATCATTCAACAAACCAAAAACCTAAATATGTATTTTACATAATTCATATATAAATAATACCTGTTTTCAATTTTTCAGAATTCATTTGTTGTGCATATTCATAATAGAATTATTAAAAGATAGTTTTGATTCCATCCACATTCAATTTCAAACAAGACTCACCATATAACTCATTCATGTAAAACTTCACCATTTGAACCTAACAATTTTTTAAATGTAAACAAAAAACACAAACAAGATGAAAAGTTTGAGTTAGGCAATATTACCTTATAAAGTGGATCCAAAATTAACGTAATGGATAACACTGTGTTAATTTGCATCTAATACTAATCAAATTTCACCTTCATACACTTTCCGAGATTTGAAATGAACTTATTTTGATTATTGTTAAACTCGATAAGCTTTAAGTGGATGTGACAAATCAATGGAAAATATTGATTAACCGTTGGTTGTCGTGTCATTGAAATTTTTTGGGTCACATCATAAAATAAACCCAAACATTCACATATAGCTTGAGCAATCATCCAATCATCTTCACTTAGCTTGAATGTATAAAATGGATCAATGATTTCATATCTAGTGAATACCTCTTTGAATAAAATTGTTATTTCCAACATTAAGAAAGTTGAGTTCCATCTAGTTGATACATCTAAAATAAGTTTCTTCGAATGAGCTCCAACTTGTTTATCAACTGTCATATTTATCAACTGTCTAATGATGCCTTGATAACATTCCAAGGAAATGACAGTGTGTCTGATTTTTATACCAAATTGAAATCACTCTGGAGAGAAGTGAATGTCTATGGAGACTTTCCTCCCTGCAATATCAATGGCAAAATCAATGATAGAGAAAAAAGGCTAAAAGTAAGGAAGTTGCAAGTCAGGTCACACATTCTATTTATGGACCATCTACCTAAGATGAACGAAGTTTAACAAATGGTAATCCATGAGGAACTAAAACTTACTCTTAGTAACAAAGATCAGACGTCCACTGTACATGCCTTCTATATTATAAAACATGGATATTGTAGTTTTTCAAAAACAACACATGCAAATACCTCCTATGCTGGGAAAAAATTAAGAAGTTATTTCATTTGACACTGTTGGATCAAAGAAGATACATGCACCCCCTCTTGAACCTATGCACTATAAGAGTGGGAGGCAGATCAACACAAAGTATTACTGCTTTACATGCCAAGTCTTTGGTCACAGTGATGATAGGTTCTACAATATTTATGGATACTCTATATACAAAGGATCATGATCCAACAACAACAACTCCATCAAGCTTCAAGGCTCTGCAAACTGTGCTGCAAACACCTCTGTTTGGTCATCTTAGGATAATGGAGAGAAGAAAGAGGAAAAAGAGAAAGAACCACTTGGCTCATATGGGTTCCCTCTCTATCCAAACAAATATAATCCAAAGCCTCTACCAAAATTTCAAGGTAAGGCATTACACTTAAATTCACATAATTCTTCAATATTTTGGATCATAGACTCAGATGTCTCTGAGCATATTTCAGGGAATTAATGCTTTCCTATTCACCTTCATAAACCCATGTAGAGAAATTTCTATATCCCTACCCAATGGTGAGAACCAACTGGTCTTCCATAGTGGTGATATAAATATTTCAGATGGGATTTCGGTTGAGTTCGCGAGCCCGAGCTTTATTTGACACCCTATCACTACAAAAAATCAGCGACTTGGCCGCCAACATTTGCCGTAAGAACTACGCTAGTTTTTTGTAATGCATTCACTGCATAAGCAATATTTGGCGCTTGTGGTAGTGAGATACTGCAGTAAACCCACCAACTACCTATATCTCTACCCAATGGTGAGAACCAACTGGTCTTCCATAGTGGTGATATAGATATTTCAGATGGGATTTCGGTTGAGTTCGCGAGCTCGAGCTTTATTTGACACCATATCATTACAAAAATCAGCGGCTTGGCCGCCAACATTTGCCGCAAGAACTACGTTGGTTTTTTGTAGTGTATTCACTGCATAAGCAATATTTGGCCTTGTGGTAGTGAGATACTGCAGTAAACCCACCAACTACCTATATTCAGTAGAATTCTGAATTTATTCTGCCTCAAAGTAAAAACCAGTATTATGTTGCATAGGTGTAGCAATGGATTTTAGGTATTCATACCCATGCTTAGTAAGAAGATTCACCAAGTATAACTGTTGATCCAAGAATAAACCATCAGAGTGCTTCCTAACTCTGATTTTCAGAAAATACTCCAAGTCTTCACACCCTCTCACAACAAATTCATATTTTAATTCATTCAAACATTTCTCTATGCCTTTAGCAATCGAGCCTGTAATGACCATGCCATCTACATATATAAGTACGTAGATGACTTCCTCTCCATATTTTATAAACAGTGACTCATTAGATATGCTTGCCACAAAACCTTTTAGATACAAAAATTATTTCAATCTATGAAACCACATCCTTGAGACTTGTTTCAATCCATACATGACCTTCTTCAGTAGATACACATGTGTGGGTCTTTCTTCATCAAGAAATCCCATAGGTGTCTCATGACAATTCTCTCATCTAACTATCCATGCAAAAATACATTGCTTATATCCACTTATTGAAGTGACCAACCTTTGGATACATCCAATGTAAGTACTATTCTGATTGTTTTGTGCTTGATCGATAACTGGGCTAAATATCTTAGTATAATCCAGCCCTTCGATCTACTTGATTGGTTCCATTGGCCACCAATGTTGTTTTTAACCTCTTTACTGTCCCATCTGACCTTTCTTTCACTTTGAATAACCATATATTATTGAGATTATATAATCCACTGGATTCCTTAGGATGAGTTCCCAAGTCCCATTCTTTACAAGAGCATTATATTCCTTCTGCATTGCATTCTTCCATTCAGGGTCTTGCAAGACATACTTCACTGACTTAGGAGTTTGTTTTGGCGTGGGAGATATATTGCAAGCATATCTCTGAATTTTCTTGAAACTTCCCCTAGATGCTCTAGTGATAGGCATATGTTTTGTCACTGGAATCCCTGATAGCTTTGGATTATACTCTTCTTTAGAGTTTGATCCAGAGTCATCAGACCCTTCATCCTCATTATTTTCCACTACAACAAATGTTCTTCTATTGTACTGGATCAGTGATAACTCATCTGCATTAGAAGTGATATATAGAAAGTTCAGATTGTGTAGTAGATTCAGAAGCCACTGCATGTTCTGAAATATCTATCACTGCTTGTTCTGAATTGTCATTTATCCTGCTCTGTTCAGCCTCTTTTTCACCCTCATCTGATTCACTCTTCTCTGCCTAAACTGATTGTATTGGAGACTGAGAAATAACTGTTTTCTTTGATTGAAATTTATTTTCTTCAAAGATCACATCTCTTGAAATTAATGTCTTCCCATTCCTCATATCCATACATATATATCCATCACAATTGACTGGATATCCAAGAAAAATATAAGAAGCTGATTTGTCACTCAATTTGTTTTCCCTATACGGTATGAGATTGGGATAATACACTGCTCCGAATATCTTCAACTTATAATAATCAGAGGTGTAGAGCTTGATAAGATGATATACCTTTCAATATTTCAGTGGGGTTCCTGTTATATAGAGAGACAGATGCCATGAATGCATAGTCCCAGAAGTGTGTTTTTTTCCAACACACATGCTTCAACATAGCCAGCTCTGTGTCTACAATATGTTTGTGTCTGCACTCTACCTTCCCCATCTGAGGGTGAGTGTGTGGACGTACAACTGAGACGATGTATTATTCCATTACTCCTTAACAATTTTGACAGTTTTAAAAACTCTTTAGCATTATCAGTTTGGAGAGCTTTTATATTCCTGTCATATTGCTTTTCAGTCATGCATTTAAATTGTACAAAACATTTTTCAACTTCAGATTTTCTTCTCATCAAGAAAATCCAATTGTAACTAGTTGAAACATCCACAAAATTGACATAATACCTATATCCTTCAGTGGATTCAGTTGGGGTAAGGCCCCACACATCAACAAAAATAAGTTCAAGTGGAGTAGTGTAGATTGAAGTACTTTTATTATGTTTCAATTTTTTAGCTTTTGCAACACAACATTCCTCACATAAATTTAGGATATCATTTACATCAGAAACTGCTTGAATTAAATTTTGTTTGTCGAGTTGCTTCATTGCCCTTGAGTGTAGGTGCACCAATCTTAAGTGCCACACTCTAGCAATGGCTTTCATCCCCAACTCCATTTGATTAACTTGCTGAACCCCCTATAGGTATAGGTAGTTGATATAATCCTCCACTTTCCTTCCCAATCATCAAAACTTCTCTAGTGTTGATATCCTTGACTAACAACCTTTGTGAATCAAATTCCATAGTCACTAGATTTTCAGCACAAAATCTTTTCACTGAAATCAGATTCTTTGATGCAGAAAGTACACATAAAATCTAATTCATAAAAAATATTCTTTTATTGACAGGAAAAAAAAAAGAATTACCAGAGTGAACAATCCTCATAGGATGTCCATCGGCAGTGTTAATGGAATTCTAACAGTCCAACCCATTTTGAATATCTGCCTTTCTGTCTGTGATATGGTTTGTTGAGACAAAATCAACAAACCAAGATTTTGCATTGGACACCATATTCACTGAATTCTCACACTTCTCTGAATTTTCAGTGCTCAAATTACAAGTGCTCTCTTGCGTAACATTTTTACAGTTCTCATATATAACATTCACAGACATTTCTTCAATCATACCTGCCTCAAGGTACAAGATTGATGATGATTTTTATACTCTGACATTTTGCTGGTCAGACCATCTGTATTAAGTTTTCTGGATTCCATGTGTTGGTGGAAACTTGGTGCATGATGTTCAATCTATTGTAGCAATTGAGCGCTCCATGCCCTTTCCCTGAACAAATTTGACAAGGTACTGTTTTGTAAAAACTCTTACCTGTCTTCTTAGGGTTTTCAGCTTCAACAATGTTCACGCTGAGGGCAGAAGTTACATTAATTCTTCCTTTCTTGATTTCAAGATCAGTTAGAATTCCTTTTAACTCTCTATACGAGATCTCCTCCCTCCTTGTGGTCACATTCTGAATTGTGGCCTCATATTCATCTCCAAGCCCTGTCAACACCAGTAAAATCACATCAACATCTGCCACAGATAAAAAATTTAACAGTTCATCAATTTCCTCCAAATATATATTTTGTTATAGATCTTCCTCCAATTTTCAAACTTTGGAGCTTTTGGCGTATGCTTAGGACGATCTTGACCTTGAGCAGGATGTAAACTCCATTTGTAACCTCTTCCAAGCATCATGTGCAGCTGCACAATTTGCTACCACCGATAAAATCGGTGTGGGCAATGATGATACTATCTAAGCTAGAATCAATTTGTCTTGCCTGATCGTCACTGCAGAATTCAGCACAACTTTCCCAGTGAGATATTGATCTAGCTCATTTCCCACTAGGTGTGCTGCAAATTGTATCCGCCAAGCATAATAGTTGCTACGGTCCAGAGAAACGGTTTTCAGATTCTTGATTATAATGACCTTCGTTTGATAATCATCACCAAGAATTTGCGTCGTCTCCTCCAATTCTCTATTTATCACCATGATTGGATGCGGAAAATCCAATGTTGAATGAACAAAACAGAGAACACTCGATCGATCTCAACAGAAAATTCCCCCAAGATCTCAACAGGCGACTGATACCATATGAATGAAACTAGAAAGATAGAAAATGGGGGAATCAAATGATCGACCCCTCTCTAAACATATATTAGATGTGTTCCTTGCGCAAACAAATCTGACACCGGACATCGTATTTGGACCCTGAGGTTATTTTTGAATCGTATTTGGGTCCTGACGTTGTTTTTGCCACAACGTTTAATTCACCGGATTCAAGAACGTCTGTGAAACATAATTTCTTGAAGCAATTCGTAGTTCTTGATCCATTAGGAGTTCCCCAAGTTCGGAGAACGTCAAATTCGGATCACAAACGCCTCATATTCTTCGCTCAGACCTTGAAGCGTACTCAAAATTACCTCTGACTCCTTTAACTTCTCTTCGGTGGCCGCTAGCGCATTCCTGAGTGCCGCGATTTTTGCAATGTACTCCTCCATGGATGCCACCCCTTTCCGGATTGACTGCAACTGAAGACGAAGATGTAGCTGTCAAGTTTGTGTTCCAGAAGCATACAGTCGCTGTAAACATAACCAGACACCTGCGGAAGTTTTATATAACGCCACCTGAGGAACTATTGAGGTAGAAATCCCCGTCAAGATCCAACTTAGGATCAATTGATCTTGTTGGATCGTTTCCGGTGTGACGAGTTCTATTTCATCTTTCACATAACCCATCAAATCGAATCCGTGCAGCATCGCGGGAACTGCACTTTCCACGAGAAATAGTTATTCTTGTCAAAGAGAGTGCACTTGATCGGCTTCGTAACGACCTTAAATGGTCTCGCCGGACCATTAGCAGCGGAAGAGACTGGTGTTGGACTCGTCATTGGAGAAGGTTATAATGTAAAAAGTTTGGTAATGAAGAAGCAGGGATTAGATTATAACTTGATGCTCTTTATCTCTTGATGGAGCCAAAATTGCAGGGATTTGCATGTTCATCTAATATCAGAAAATTCTATCAATATTCTCTGCACCATTTCTAAAATCACTTGACCCAAAATTGATCCTTGACAATGGAGAGTTATTGCTTGACTCAGTTCTCTTATTTCTTCTCTGGTATTTTTGTTTAGATCTTTTGTTTCTTAACGAAAGCTAACTCTGTTTCTTAAAGATGAGTAACTCTGTGGATCAAATTCCATAGTCACTAGATTGTCAGCACAAAATCTCTTCATTGAAATCAGATTCTTTGATGCAAAAGGTACACATAAAATCTGGTTCATAAAAATATTTTTTGGTTTCCCTTTGTTTTGAACCTGACGACGCAAACGATCGTTATCATTGATCTAGATCTCTCTTTCTCTCTCTTTAATAGCTAGTGTAGGCTCATTAAAGTTAACCTCCTACTGATCCCTAGGTGGCTAGGCGAGCAGTATTAATAGCAACATTATCCTGCTAATGAAACTGAGCTTGCTAGATACTTATCTGGGCCCAAGCCCAAGCCCAAGCCGTGGTCGGGTCCTTGGGAATGACCTGAGTTGTATTTGGGTCGGACTCAGGTTTGACCTGAATCAGATTCTTGCTGGGCCTGAATTACGAACTGAATCACTGCTGTTAACTTTGGGTCACATAGAGTGGACTGAGGGTATCATCAGAAGTCAGAACCCTTGTCTGGTATTTTTGTTTAGATCTTTTGTTTCTTAAAGACAGCTAACTCTGTTTCTTAAAGATGAGTAAGTCTTAATTTTTTTGAGTGAAGACAACTAACACATAACTGACATGACAAGTTGACAACAATGCTTGTAGCCGAGTAAACGTATAATGGTAAAAGATTTGAAGAAATTCGAACGATAACAATTAATAAGGGACGGTGGTCGGTGGATGAATCTAAGTCGACGATGTTGACGTAGCTTTTATCCTTCTAGCTATCTCCTTCTGTAACTCCTCGTCTCCACCGACTTCTTCCAATTCCTTGGGCCCGAGAAACAATCCGTAGGGCACACCGTCGAACTTGTCGGTGTGATGAATCTAAAACCAGAGCAATGAATGAATTCATGAGTAACGAACGACGGTAATTCTTTGGCCGGAGCCGGAGATAATTAACGGTTATGTTATGTACATACCTGATGAGCAGAAGCTACTTTACGTAAGTACGGCACGTTGGCAACGGGACCCACAGGGAATCTACGGTGAACCAGACCATCGTGGACAAACATGTAAGACATCCCGTACAAGGTAATCCCAAGACCCTAAGAGAAATAGACACGTGGATAAAGGTCAATGAGGATAGATAGATTTGGATGGATGGGTGGTGGTGGTGGAACTTACAGCGCCGAAACAGAGGCCGGGGAGGAGACCGGAGTGGAAGAAGCCGAAGGAGAGGAGGGAGATGGCTGGGACGGCATTGATTATGGCGAACACATCGTTGAGTTCGAATTGACCTTCTCTCGGTCGATGGTGGGATTCGTGCATGTGCCATAGTGATGC
Source organism: Zostera marina (assembly GCA_001185155.1). Classification (NCBI taxonomy): domain Eukaryota; kingdom Viridiplantae; phylum Streptophyta; class Magnoliopsida; order Alismatales; family Zosteraceae; genus Zostera; species Zostera marina. Next base: position 399,542 of record LFYR01002215.1, on the reverse strand, counting down.
GTGCCAGAGAGCCTTGTGTGCCCATCTTGCCCAGAACTCCATTCCGACCTATTATAACAAATGACATACGTCAGAACTCAGATTATGGAAAATTAGAAATGGAAAAAAGAAACTTACGGCGGCGCCGACGGAGAGAGCGAAGGTGCCGACTATTTCGGAAACCGGTATTTCACTTCCCTGAATCGAAAACAAAAAGGCACATTTAAAAAGGGCGTTAATAACGAAATGGACGGTTGCGATATCGAAATCACCAACGAGACCTTCATCTGCCAGGAGAATCTGTAGTAGACGGCGGCGATAGCCATAGCTGTGAACCCTAAACTAGAAACAACAGCAGCCACGAGATAAGTCCGTCTTTCCTTCTTCTTCTTCTCCATTCTCTCCCTCCCTCGTTGTGAAATCGAAACAACAGTTTCCTCAATTGTAGATCCAACGGTGGAGGATGTCTCGTCGTACTTCACATCCATATTATGATGCTCTTTCAAAACACATACAATATTGCCCGACGAACTCGCCGTCCACGTCCATCTTGAGTTGTTGCGCCGGAACACAGACTTCATTAGCCCGTGAGAAACCTGCAATCCAGAATCTGTCAAGCGGAGGTGGGTTGGTGAAAGGAAATGGTATTGGATTTTCCCAAGTTTCGCCGTGGACGCCGCTGCAGCTGTTTCCATTGAAGCAGCAACCGCGGAGATTCCCACCGCGGTGCCCATCCCAATCAGCAACACCACGGAGAGATTGAAGAAGAGGGAAAACAACACTAACACTAAGCCACTGACGGTGAGGTTTATTTATTTGTAGAATTTCTACCGGAGGCGTGTTTCACCTGGAAACCTCATGTTCATTCTCCGCTAGGAAGATTGGAATTTAGAAGATAGGTACGTGGGCCGTGACGGATCCAATAATTAAAATAACATGTAATTTTTAATTTAATACCCGGGTTAAATTCTAAAGCAAAACCCGCCCCGGAACGGACCGGGTCAAATATTCCATCGTTTCTTGCTCTTATATGTGCTCCATATAATAAGGAATACCAAAACCCTAGCAAAGATCTCTCTGAATCGACGACGGTTACGATTCACCAGATCCCTCCTCCCATTAGACATGGCTTCGCCAGAAGCTCCCCTTTGCTATGTTGGAGTTTCTAGGAAATCGGCGGCTTTCCGACTCATGAAGCAGATGGTACTTTTTCTTTTGTTGCAGATTTCATCGTTTTCTCGGTTGTTCAATTGGTTTTCTTACTGTTTTTATGAAAAAATGTCTTCTTTCGATAAATTTCGATTGTTTACTATTTTTTTTGTGGTTCAATTTTGTTGGCGAAACAGATTTTGTTTTCTCAGATTTGTTTTTCAATTAAGATTTAAATTAAATCTAAATACCTGGTTTTATGCAGTATTTGATATTATTAGATCGTGTGCTTGTTACAATTTTGTATATTTTATGCCAACTGATTGAATTCTAATTACGTCGATATGTCATTTTGAGGTTTTTGAGTTTGTGTGGGAACTTGTTGAGTGACAGACGGTAGAGCTTGGCAAATTCTAGTTCCTCGTTCTGGATACTTAGTTGCTCCAGATGTCTTCTCCATTGGGCCCAAGTGAGGCCTTCATCTTCATACATGAACTCATTGCATGCTCCATCTTTACGAGCCATTCATTCACTTGTCAAATTGAGCATGTTGATGTGGATGGTGTTGTACTTCTTGGAATCTTGTTCAATGAGTAACTTGTTTGTTTTGAATTGTCCGCCAACTTCACGTACACTTGATAGAACATCGACATCCAACCATTCAATGATAGAAGATCAACGTCTACACTTGTGGATTTCTTGCAAGGGTTCTTGAGTTCTTCACTAAATAGCCAATATCGTCTTCCCACACCTTCGTGTGCCTAATTGCTAACCGGGAGGATTTATCCTGATGATGTGAAGTTTTACATAGTGGATTCCATCGGCAGAGAGAAAACCACATAGAAGATATTTCACTAGTATTGTCTTCTGTTTGTTTTCGGACGAGAAGGTGCCAAATTTCCAAGTTGGGTCATACCAATTATCCTGTCGTTTAAACCTCATATTCAAATAGAGTTGCTCAGCAACCAACTCATGATGGATTCTTGGATCAATGACGGGGGAACATATACGCTGTTTTTCGTTGGAGCAGAAATCCTCAATGTCATCTCCTTGGTCAGTAGAATATATTTTTAGGACTTTGAGAAATGAGAATAGAAGATCAGGGGCACAATTGCACAAATTACAGAGGAAAATGGAGACAAATACTGTGAAGAGATTGCTGGATCTGGCGGTCACCAGAGTTTCTGGAATCAGCAAGGGCAGAGAATGCAATTGAAAATATAATATAAATAGATAGATTCAGTTCAAGATCCGCCAGGCGCATCCACACATTTTAATCTTTAGTCATAAATGTGTTCACTGGATTAACTTTATTATGCTTGCATTAATTAACAGTATGCCATTTATAATTCGTTATGACTGAGCATTTGGTTATCATGTATTATCATTCATCTGTCATTTTTGTATATAGTTTTATGCATTATTTATAATGGGAGATACCCCTATGGCTTTCACACTAATATAGTGTTGACCAAATTACACAGTGCTCTGGAAAAGTGGAAACCCAAACAAGAAACTTGCAAAAATAGGTGAGGAAATTAGAGACAAAAACCATAAAGACACTCTAGCTGAAGGAATCTGGGCCAACAAACCCACAAAATTCTCTATATTTTTATGGAGAATAAAATGGGGACACCTAAATACCTTTACCAGGCTAAATGGATGGGGCATGCCCATCCTACCCATCTGCCTATTATGCAACTTAGAAAATGAAACCAGAGGACACCTTTTTTTCAACTGCAACTACTCTAGAGCTATCTTTCTACCCCTAGTTGAAAAATTAAACAATATTATCTGGAAAATCATGAACATCCCCACACCCACCACCACATACCCAAACATCAAAATAGGAGATATAATTGAGGCATGTCAAAAGCTAACACATCACTCTCAAATTTGGGGCCTATTATGGAATATGATTGGAGCCTTGAGTTGGCACATATGGGCTGAAAGAAACATAAGATGACAGCAAAATTCTCTCAGACCACCAGAAATTGTTCTTAATGAGGTTTTGAATGACATGAACAACCCCTTTAGGCCAGAGAACTTCAAGAAGAGTTATTGTCACCCTTTGGGACCTAGCACGATACAGATATGAGAGACCAACCTCCGTAGGCAGATAGCCTAGCTTCTATACTAGGCAATATGGCTGTGTGGAAATTGTCAAAATGAGACTTGCTCTCATTTTCATATTTATATCTATATTTTATTGCTAGTTTTCATTGTATCAGGGCAACACCCCTCATTTTTTTAAATGAAAAATTTAACTGCTTCAAAAAAAAAAAATTCTTTGCAGGGTTGGGAAGAAGGTGAAGGCCTTGGGAAAGAAAAACAGGGTATTAAAGGACATGTTAGAGTTAAAAATAAAAAAGACACGACAGGTTGGAAACAATATTTTTTTAATGCTTTTATAATTTTATGGTTATAGACATTCCTTTTGAATTAAAATTAGTTTATTTGATATTCATGATTTCTTTCTTTTTTGTAGGTGTTGGTCTTGACAAGGCTGCCAACATATGGGCCTTTGACACTTCTCAGTTCGACAACATTTTAAAGCAATTGAAAGTGGTACGCTACTACGCTGTAACCTTTATTGTCAAATTCATATTTTACCTTTCTGTATTTCTAATTGTTAATGATTTCATTTCTTAATATTTATTTGACTAAATTTTAAATGATTCTGACCATGTTCATTGTTTTAACTATAGCAAGTGGCAGAACCAGACGATGAAGGTAACAAATGCATTGAACAATTGTCTAATTCTCAATTCATTATTTGATAAGTTATTTAGATAATTAGACCTTATTTGTTCAACATTGCCACCATTTCTAACAGTTAAGAAGGAAGAAGATGTTCAAATAGATGATAAAAACCATTCATCTGACCATGTTATAGTAGCAAAAAAAACTAGACCTCAGGGAAGGTCCGTTCTCTATATCATTGTATTATTGCAGAAAATACATATATTGTCTCCGTGGTATGGTCTTCAGTCATTTCTCCTGTCATATTTTAATCAGTTTATACTTTATAAATCAGGTACAAGAAAAGAGAAAGGGGGAAAACAGTGACATCATACTCAGCCATAGATATTCAAGGGATTCTTGCAACCACAGTAAGTTTTCGTGAGCGTCCAGGCTTTGTTTTTAATTTTATTGAAACTGTTGTGAGCCTGAGCATTTGCTTTTCATTTTTATCACTTTTACCGTGTTTTTTGGTCATTTGGGTTGATTATATTGCTATAAGGATGTTTTTAGCATAATAAGGATTCGATTTAACAAATTTGTGGGATAATATATCTAAGTTTCACCCATAATAATAATTGATTCCATTTGTGCGATAAGAACCTATGAAATGCCATACTGAAAACCATAGTTTTTCAGGCGATCATGTGCTAGGCGGGTTGGATCCGCCTAACCCATATACCCATTAAATAATATAAAAATGAGAGGGTTAGGGTTTTAAAACCCTATTCTCTCATTTTTCTCCCATTTTCTTCTCCTTTCTCCTAAATTTCCAGCCACCCTCCCACCTCCTTTTCAGGCTATTTCCTCCACCTCTGGCGACTGGCTAGAATAGGCGACGGCCACCTCTGGCGAATTCCTAGGCGTTCATGCGACCCAATTCATCGCATGAACGCCTACTTGCATAAAACCTTGCTTAAAACAATGATAAATCTGATATCATGGAACACAATATAATAGAAAATATGACAGTGAATTACTTGTCTACTGAATTATTTTCAAATTACAGTATTTGAAAATAGTTATTGTCAATGTTTATTTTTTTTGCTCCTGCAAAAAGAAGCATCAGTGGTTGTTTTTCTTTTTAGTTTTTAACTTTTTATATTCAATGTTAAAGATTCTCTCTTTCCTTTTAGATTGAAAAATCAATGTGAACATCAGTGAATTTTGCTGTCTAATTTTTTTATCTTTGTTTTTAACATCTTTCTACCTGTTTATTCAATTAATTATTCAATTGTTTATTTTTAGGAAAATAAAATTGATGATATGCAAAATGAACCTAACTTGCCAGTAGAACAAGAAATAATGCAAACTGACAATCCTGTGATGCATGAAGAAGGTTTGCTCAAAATACAACATGCTTTCTTGGCATCATAATAATGTTTCAGTTCCATGCTAAGCATTCAATATTTTATATTTCTTGGACTGATTTCATTATTGTTTCTCCTTGGTCATAACGAAATCATCATAGAAAAGTTTTCAATATTAATTAAAAATGTGAGGTATTGGCTAATGGCATATTACAAGTTTACAACATAGCTAAGTATTCGCTGAGAAAGAAAGAAAGCAAAATATATTGTTTTAAACATTCTATTAGTTTTCCATCATTTTTGGATTAAAAATCAAAATAATATTTATGAACAGTATTTTACTGTACACTTATTTTCTTTAAATATTTGTATATACTATCATTATCTAATATCTTCATGCTAAAACAAAATATAGAAATATCTCAATAATGATTGTATAGGAAGATATGCATGATATCATTCAGTTATTGGATGTAAGTAATGATTTTGCTTACTTTTTTACATCTTTATTATTAATCTTTATCTTGATTTCCTTCTCAATTTCATTATTTTTTATCACTTGTATCATTCCATGAATTTCAAGAACATGTAACAGTTATATTTTTGAGTTTTTGTTACCTGTTGCTCAATTCATTGAATATGCTATTCAATTTTCTTTATGGTTTATGAGAATCGTATATTTTTAGTTTGTTCTTTAAATTTTAAATTTCATTTTCGCAATAATTACCTTCGGATTAAACATATTTCTTATGGGGTCTTTCTGAATCATGTAAAAGTTTACACAGAGAATCTAATCAATGGCATAAAAACATCATGGTGGGGTCAAAAATATGGATTTGTATCTGGAGGCTTTCTAGGAGCAAAGATATACAAAGATAAGTCATCAAATGATTCTAAGAGGGAGACTTTTGCTGAAGAAGATCAAGAAAACCTTTATAATCGCGTTCAGGTAGTTTCTACAGATCAATTGATTTTAATTCATTAGATGGATTATAGTTGTTATTTACATTCTTTTTTTAGCTTAATTTGAATGTTAGTATGTTACCTAATAGCTAATATGAGATTACGAACTCATTGATTAGTTTCCTCACTTCAGAAACTACAAGAATTTAATGGTCTCAAAGAAAACAAGATTAGATCATAGATTTTTCTTTAGAAATTTTTGCTGATTTTTAAATGTGAAACAATCATGTAGATTAGATCTGAACTCTGAAGAAAATAGTAATCATTGATTTTTCTCATATTTTTAAAATATAAATGATAAATTATGCAAACACACCTTTAGATGCCTAATAAACACATGTTATTTGACATTTTGACCTCCTTACTCCTTAATTTTTTCATCTTGGGGTTTGTCCCTAGCCACCACTTGTACTAATTGGAAATGAATATGATCTGTCTCTTTAAAAGGATCTCTGAATACCTTTGTAAACTGATATAAATCTATAATCCTTCCTTGGTAGGAGAAAGCTACATCTGGTAAACAAGGACTTGGTATCAAAGATCGGCCTAAAAAAGTGGCTGGTTGCTTCTGGGGAGGAAAGAAAACATCATTTGATGACAGTGATGGTGAACAACCTTCTGATTCCAGTAACTTACTGAAACGAAAACATATTGAAAATTCCAAAGATGGAAATGGTTTTGAACCAAAAATAAAGTTGAAGAAACTTTGTAGAAATTTGCTTCTTCAGGTATTTTTTAAAAATGATAGGCCTTGTTGTTTTCACATTTTAAATGTCCAACTGAATTGATAATTGACATGTCATCGTATATTTTAGACACCTTCTCGGTCACTGAAACTGAAACATCTAAAAGAATTGATCAATGTTCAGTCTCCTGTTCTTGCCAACTTTTCAACCGAAAAGGATGCAGTTTCGTACTTGAAAAATAAGGTATCTCAGTTATTTTGTGTACATCAAATCTTTTCAATATTTTGAAAATAACAATGAGACTACTGCGTCTATGTATAACCTGACTGCAGTTGGAGGGTAGCAGTGCATTCAATGTGAGAGGGAAAAGAGTTTGTCTTTCAACATGAAGGGAGGTCAAATTTTGGTAGTCTATTTATCTGTGGTACGAAGGTACCATTTTTACCTTTGTTTTTTTTGTAAAATTAGTCAGTTGAGAATATAATTAATCCAATGCGTGAGGATTAAATCTATTTAAGTTAACATGTGGAATCATTGTGAACAACCTGAAGATAGGTCAGGCCATAGACCAAATTATTATATAGTTGGAAACCAACATTCATATTATTTTAGAGAATTCTTTTCCTTTTGAGAACTGAATGAATAATACCTACCATTTTTTATTGTTGAAGAAGAGTCTCATACAGTGTAACTGAATTGGTATGTCATTGACTGGTGTTATCATTTAAGTCACATATGTAATATAAATGCTGCAGACAATAGCGCCAACAACCTACACAACTGACATGAATTCAACAGCCAGCCAGCCCCACTTCACCAAAAAAATACAGTATTTATTTTGTCATGCCAGTTCTTTAATGTTTGGTATTATTAATATTGTGTTGTGAAAAGATAATCAGTATTTTTGTAGTTCAATTGATTACAATATAGTTGATTATATTTCTATTATCATTAAAATTTCCATTTGCCTAAAATAAAACATCAGTTTAGACTTTAGACAAAAACTGATAAACACATGGTAGAGTAGAAAACAGAAACATGTGAATTTGCATGTTTCACAGTTTGGACAGAAATGAATATCTATGTCTTTATGTATATGGAATCCATGTGGATTTGCCCAATAGTGATATTGATATGTTTATGAAACATGTGTATTTATTTTGATGGTCCCTCTCAGAACCCCCCCCCTTCCTGCAACACTGCACCTCAGTCACTCCAATCACCTGTTATATTATAAAGAAAGAGGTGTGATGGAAATCAGGAGTCCCACTTCCACAGATTTTCGGAAAGATGTCGCATATAATCCAAACAGAAAGATAGAGAAAGATTTCATTTTTTTTCTTCTGCCATTCTGCACAACAAAGTTTACACGTTTGAACTGCACTTCTCAGTTCCTCAGTTTTTTTAAAAAATAAATGCAAGTGTTTTATAAAAAGATTTTATAACCTTGTTAATTCACGTAGTTATTGAAAATGATGCATAGATTTTGGATGAATTGATTTGTCCGTCCGCCGCTAACCTGGGTGGCTCGCCGGTTTAAAGTTGACACGTCGTCAGCTTTAATTTGGTTTGAGAACTTGAGAAATTCAAAAACAATATTTATTTATTTATTTATTTGTTTGTCCTGTTTATTTAATCAACAATTCATTGTTCTTAATTCTGATAAATAAACATAAGGAAAAGCTAGGAGAGATCGATCTATCGATCTTGTTCAAAGTGTTGGGACTTTGTCGTCGGTGCACTTGATAAGCTTTCACCTTCTTCTTCTTCTTTTTCGTTATCTTCGTCGTCATCGTATTTTTGTTTACAAGTGGTTGTCGGTACAGTTGTTCCGGCAGATAGATCGTGATCATCATCGGAATTGTTAAGTTTCGATGCATGCTGGAATAAGTGCGATTTGATCTGATCATTGGAGACAACAATAGCATCTAGTAATTCAGAATTACCTCTGTGATCCATGTTCGGAGCGGCGGCGGAGGAGGACGAGGTTTTCGAGTAGAGTTGATCTAAGAGATGGAAGTAAGGACATGTCTTGGAATAGTGTGGACGTTTCTTAGTGCTATCCTTAGCTTTTTTGAAGTACTTGTTGATGTTCTCCCACTTCTCCTTGCATCTCTTTGCGTTCCTTGGATAACCCATCGCCGACATAGCAGAACTAACTTCCTCCCAAAGCGGGCCCTTCAGACCAGGTTCTTGAAATCTCGGCTCGAGCTCACTCCTCACCTCTATCAAACCTTGCACTTCTGCCTTCGGCCATCTGTTTGTACCAATGCCGCCGGCTCTCTGTCTACCACCGTTGCTGTTATTGCTGTTGCTGCTGTCTTCACGTGCTTTGCTGGGGAGATTCAGACTTTCTCCGGTGATATTCTCGATGAAGTTGACTATAACAGATTCTCTCGCTGTCGCGACAGCTTGTCGATCCTCTCTCTCAATAGCATCCTTCATGTATTTCGTTGCCTCTTGGTGCCTCCAAGCTTCTTCAATTGCTATCCTCTCTTCATCTCTCTTCTCCAAAACTTGAAGGAATCTATGATGCAGAGTCTCCTGGTTATCCATAAATTGCTTCACCATCGTTTCGAAGAATGTCGCTATCGACCTTAACTGTTTCTTTTTCTTATTCGTCTTCTTAGTCTCCGTCGTCGTCCGCCTCCTCTGCCTCTTCTCTTTATTCAGAGAAGCTTCTTCCCCAGTAGACGTATTGTCAGACGCCGGAATAATATCCATTTGGTGGTCGATCGGACTTGGTTCTATCAATGTGAGCGCTGAGCTCGATCCAGTCTGGTTGTTGTTAATAATTGTTGCAGCACTACCACCAGGCTTGCATATAGCTTCGAGCTCACTAAAGAGCTTGTAATTGCTAGCGTTGACGTCCACCGTGATGGGTATTTTGGTTTCCTTGAAGCGTTTGAACCCAGATTCTTCATCTTCCCTGCGATGATTCTTTTCCTTATAATCAAAGTCCAAGTCTAACGGTGTCCTGTACAACACATGCACAGCAACAAATACAGATCGAGACTAGCTAGGATATGAACAAATTAAAGGGAAAAAAAGAAGAATTGTTCAAAATTGTTCAAGATCGATGAGATTTGGTACCAGGATTGTTCCTTGATGATGGCGGTATCGTCTTCCCTAATTCCTCTCGCTGTTGATGTTTGGTAATGTGGTGGAGGAGAGGGCCAACGACCTTCAGATCCATCAACTTCTTCGCCACCACCACCACCACCACCACCACCGGAGGCGCTGTTTTCATTTACAGACAAACTGAAGTTGATTGATGATGGCAAAAGGAAAGCTGGAATTGACGTGTCCGTTTGACCGAGATGGTGCGGGTGAGGTTGACAGTACGGTGGTCTTCTCTGCTGTTGTTGATGGAATAGATGGAAATGGTGCGACTGCTGGAACAAATGCTGAGTGATGGGTATCTGATGTTGGAAGTGCGGTGGGAATAATCTTGGGTGGTGCAGAGGTGATGGGTCTTCGTTGATTTGCGATTGAAGTTGGTGAAAATGTAGATACTGCTGCTGCGTCATATCTGCTCCACAGGCTGGGAACAACGGGACCGTGCACATTCCGTTAACCACCGGATGGTGGTTCTGGCGTTGTGATTCGATCTCCGACATTCCATACTCGTCATGCATTGATCCCGGCGCTCTCACTCCCCAGATCTCTATAACTAAGATGGAACGGCTGGTTTTAAATTGTTTGGATTCTATTTTAGACGGAGCATTTTTGGTGGAATCCTGACGTCAGCCTACACACAATTCAGATTATTAATTCAGATTTCAGGGAGAGGAAATCCATCCATCTATTCTAGCTAGGCATCTGACATTGTCTCAGGTCTGCTGATGTTTTGACGGCGACGACGATGTTTTGTTTTGACTGGACCACGACGATGGATTATAGAAACAGAATTTAGAAAAGGGAAAGAAAAAAAATACGACGTGCAGTCGGATGGATGGTGATGGATTGATGGATACTTGGATCGGAGCAAGCATTAAATTTGAGTTCTGCAAACCATGCAAGTCTTGCAGATGCACAGTTGACTACATAAATTTTTGAAAACAATGAATTAAAAAGTGTCGGTGGCCGGTGGAGGAGGGAGGCGTAGGTGGTGGAGTCACACAGACGGAGACCTAAATTATTTTAATTATCAAGAAAAGGGTCCTCCAATCCAATTATTCTGCAACGAGCTCCGCACACCGACCTTCGGATCTGTCCCTTCTTCCACCTGTGTGTCTCATTCTACGTATTATATTTCCATATTCGAATCGGAGAAGACGATAAGACGACGACCCAAACGTTTTTTTCTTCTTTCTTTTTGGTTCGGAGAGAGAAAAACGAGCGTACATTTGACAGGTATGCGTGCATGCATGCATGCATTAAATGAATTTGAAAGTTGCAACAGTGCAACAGTGCAAAAAGGAAACGACAAGACAACAGCAGTGATAGATTCTCGACCACTGAAATTGAGGAGAAATCTAGGGTAAGAAGATCCAGATCCATCCATCTTTCTTTCAGTCCAATTCTCATTCATCTGCCCGTTTAAAATTAACGGTTCTCCGATCATATTGATGAAAAAAAGGTCGGAATCTTGTGTAGTAATCAGTGATCGATCACCGTACCTACCCGTCCTCAATATTCGACTCCATGCAGCCGTGCTTGCATGCTGTCCCATGGAGAACAGCCGCCACGAATTTAAATTAACCCTAACTCGAAGAGTGCTCATTCTAAAGCACGAGCTTGTAAACAATCAATCCCCAAGGCTATGTGAACTGCCATCAATAACTCAAATTGGTTTGTCGACGATTTCTGACTAATCAAATTGGTAGTTATTCGGTTATTGAAGATTTCCTTAACCCAATGCTGGATCCGAATAATACTAATGAGAGATGGCGGTAGAGGAAAAGGATGGAAACAACGAGTTGATCTTGGCACAATCAAGTCAATATATATTTTCCCTCCTATCAATTAATTATTAGTCATGGATTTGATCAAATGACCACTGATCTTGACCGTGGACGTAGACCTATTTTCTTGTAATGTAGGATTCTGAAGAACAAGGGAGAGCAAGGAGAGAAAAGTCGAGAGAATAGAATTCTCGGCACGAATGAGTTATCCATATGTACCTAGGGTTTTCCTGATGCGTGATTAAATCAATCACAGGGGTTCTACTATATATATGCAAAATAAATATAAATAGTATTTATGATGAATTGGGCCTATTGGATCCTTAACCGTTATGAAATAATACCTATCATGTAATTGTATAAATATAATTAAAGATGTTGTAAGACACATGCCCCATATATGCTTGTTGGGGAGTATTTGTAGGTGTAGGTGTAGACATTTCAACTTTTAATATAATTCAGTAAAGGTAATGTTAATTTTAATTACCTGGACTGATACCATGTTAAATTTAGAATTTGAACTGAAATATTTCAGTACTGTAATGAATTCACAAGGATCAATAGAAATTTACCTAATTTTATTTCAGAAATTATAAATTCAGTATTTAAGAAAAAATGAGATATGAATCACTAACAATGAGACATAGAAATACTAATTGTAACTGAATATAATTGAATGAATTCAAATTACAATTAAATTAAGAAATGGATGATTTGATGTGAAGAATTACAGAATTTAGATTATACAGCAAAACTAATCTAAGGATTAACAGAGTATGAAAAGAACAATTGCTTATTATTTCAAAACATTATTGAATGCAATCGAATATACTCAGATTTGAATTGAATGAAAGACTATACAATTCAATGAGAAAATTTACAGAATTTTTAAAAAGAAATTGCAGAACTAATCTAAGAAATTACAGAGTATGAAATGAACAAATATTATCTAATTCAAGTACAATTGATTGACAAATATCATCTAATGACAGATGAATCAAGAAACAGAATTGAAACGAAAACTGAATTTGAGCAAAGAAACATAAAATAATTCAAAGAGAACTAAACAATTCTGGAATGTAATTAAAAGGAGAATTACCAAGACCAAATTGAAAGTTGGAACGCCAAGATCAAACTGTAGAGAATCAGAAACAGAAAACTCACAAATATAAAAGAAAAATCTTATCTGGTAACTTCTTCAATTGCCTCTCCTCCTTTTTATAACTTCCGCCTTTCAACTGCCGGCCTCTTCTTTTAATTTAATCGGATCTTTACTTTGGGTATCGGGTTTAACCCGTTTGTAATTCCAAATTTAAATCTTTTGAGGTTTGGACGGCTAACTCTTCTTTCTCTTTAACAATTCCGGTCAACCCATAATCGTGAACTTTCTCCAAATGGGTCAAATTAAATAAAGCAACAAAATATCACCGCACTCCACCAATGTTATAATTATTATTTTATCTAGACGACTGACCTGCGAAGATGATCGGAATGTAGCACGGTGGTCGGACCTGATGTGGGCAGAAGCCGCATGCAGAGGGCAGAGTTTACTTGCTTAGAAGTGGGCAGAAATTAGATCTACAGTAGTAACGGTAAACTTAGGTGGTTAAGACGATTCTTGCTTAATCTGTCTAAACCTCATTAACTCTGTAAATTTTGTATTAATTAATCATGATTACAAGATCCATATTTATACAGGGAAATTATCAGGTGCAATATTGCTATTTGCGATATATGCGACGTCTTCAATCACAGTCGTCCGTCTGACATCTGATGGCTTTTATTCTTCATGGCGGTTCTACCTATCCAGTGTACGACACCAGATCCGGATCTCGAGGTGTTTTTGTTAATTACGAGTTACGCCAATTTATTTTGTGTATAATACTGTGTTTTAACTTTAATTGAAATAGTGTTATGTATTTTTTTTATAATAAATCTCGATTAAAACATTTCTTTTTATTTCATATTTAATGCACGACTTGACTAAGCTATTTAATGTGTTGTACGACACATCAAACGTCCACTATTCCATATGTCAAACATCCTTCCAAAACACTATGCACGACATATCTTCTTTCATATTTCCCTCATATATCTACCTTTTACTTCCATTTATTTTGCATTCTCCAAGCTCGATTCATCTCCAAGGTTAGTACTTATGTTCTTTTTTTTTTTTTTTAATTTTCGAAATGAGTTCCCCATGTCAATCACCATGACCGGCCTATGTAGGGGATGTCTTCCCAACACTGTCATTAATAGGTGCCAGTACGTCACTTCCTATCTTCGACATACTACCTCAACCATTGAAAATGCACGTCATCGTCTATATAAGTATGGTCTTCCCACCTCCGTTATCCTCAACTTTCATTTCATCTACATCTTTCTTTTCGTCTGAAAATGGACGATCCTTCTATCATCATTTTTTCTGATGATGAAGAACTCGTAACTCACTACCAACCACCATAACTGGAGTTGTTCCTTAGCTATGATGAATGGTCGACGCAATCTCTACATGATATCTACGATTCTGATTCGTCTATGACTGTTGAATCACAAATGCCCACTGAATCCCATATTAGCAGGACTTCTGCCATCCCCGAGATTCCCGACCTCGATCCTCATCATTTAGTTTCTTTATCTGAAGATTCACTTACTTTTCCACAAGCACTGTTTGATCTACCGAAGGATGTCATTCCTGGATTCATACCCCTTCCAACGTACTACAATGACGTGCAACTTCCCCTCCCACAACCAAGCGCCCTCCCTCAACGAACCACGACAACACTTCCATTGCCCATTGCCTACCATACAGTTGAATCTGTAAACTACCCTACTCACAACCACCCCAATGAATTTTATGAATACTTTTATGAAAATCAAACTCAATATCCATACCAAACGTTTCTCAATACTTTTCATGATAACATATTCCTTACAAACAATGTGACACTGGTGAGACATGCCTGATTACGTCAGTCACTCCCAGCAACGCCCCTCAACAAGGACTAGGGTTCCATCGCTTTACGCCGGACCCCCGGAAGGCATCTACGGTGCGGAGCAAGTGTCTACGTCAAGTACTCAAGGCAACACCTGGGAATCGCCGACTGGGACTACCTAGTCGCCGACTCCAGGGGTAAATCGCCGACTCCAGATAGGGCACTCGGGTCTGGTAGACCGAGGACCTGACCACAAGGGAGTCGGAAACTCCACCTCTGAATCGACGACTCCCATACCTGAGTCGCCGATTCCCAGCCGTTACTTGGGAGGGCCCACGTTATTATGGCACCCTTAATTGGGCACCATAATGGAGTCGGCCCCACGTTAATGAATGGGGAAATGTCCCCCAGGACCCTATAAAAGGGGTCCTTGGGGGTCCTCTACTCTCAAGTCATTCCCACTTGACACACACCAAACCAGAGAACTAAGGAGCCCGAGTCGCCGACTCCCCTCCACTTTTGCAGGTATTTGACGTAGAGCGCGCGTCGTGGACTCCAAAACCTCCGGCCCTCCTCGCGACCCCGCGAGCCTACTGATAGCAGATTTCGTGCTTCATCAGCTGGCGCCGTCTGTGGAACTATCGAACTACGATATCCCGTCGTAATCGCGAATTTTTCTTTGCAAAGTTCGGCTCGATTCCCTTAGGGTGAATCGCTGACTTTGTGTCAAGGAATCGTCGATTCATACAGGCAATCACCGACTCCACCTAGTGAGTCGCCGATTGTGGGTTATTCTGCTAGTTAAGAGTGCTGTCCACGACTTGGTTCAAAAAGGCCATAAGTTGAATCGCCGACTCCACATAGGGAGTCGCCGATTCCTTTAGCTTTTTGAACAAGCGCTGTCAATGCCTTTTGCTATGGTACTTTCACTTCCATATAGGTTGGATTTTTCATAGAAAATCACCTATCCTCATCTGAATCGTCGATTCCCACTCGAATCGACGATTCCCAACTGAGTCGCTGATTCCCACACTGAGTCGGCGATTCCCACACTTAAATTGTCGATTCTGTCATCGTCTTCATTCATCGCTTTAGCTGAATAAGACCACTCATAGTCCAGCTCGTTGGCCGAAACGAAAATCCATCACTTTGGCTGGATTCGCATCGTCGTTTCGGTAAAAAAAAAAGAAAAAGAAAAAAAAAGTATGGGGCTTTTTACCTTTTTTCACTTCCAGTGATTTTGTCGGTCCACCTCCGGAATAACCAGATATGATTTTGGGATTCTACGACCACACATCATGTGAAAAAAGTATTTTCTACAAGTACAAAAAAGCAGAATTTCCCAACAGTGCAAGAAATCTTTGTTGGGATAGATCTAAACAAGCATCCCAAAAACGACCTCCGGCGGCACGATTTTCTGCAGAAAAATTGCAAATTTTTTTTTGCTAATTTCAAACTTTGGGGACTAGTAGTACTTCTCAAGGGGGTCACAAAACGAAAAAGAAATATTATACAAAATATTTTCTGTTTTGTGACACCCGGGGGGGCAGGTACCTACCCATAGCTTCCGACACTTCGGAAGAACTTCCACTCGTAGTCTGTTGCTTCGACCCGATAGAAGCAACCATCCCATTTATGACTCCTTTTACTAAGGATCATAAAAAGAAAGTTCCCGCTATTGCTACTGAAGTAGGAGCTTCTGGTAGGAGACTTGGTTCCCGTAATATACCAACCTTCAATACACCACTATTGGCACATGAGGTGCCCTCATCACTCCCATCAAATGGGAGAGTGAACCTAACTCCTGCGCTAGAAGAGAGGTTGATTAACTTTATGAATTCCATAGAAGAAAGAGTTAGCAACCTCGAGAAAGTGAGGGGCAACAAGACCATCATCCGCGAAGGAGCGGGTGAATTTGGGTCTTACTATTCTCCATCTGCGGAGAAAAAGAGGAAATCTCCAGTGCCTCCTAAAGCAAAGGCTGGACCTAGCATGAGTCGCATTCACAAGACTCTTACAACAAAGTTCGTGGAAGATCTCCGTCGGAAGCTGGCCGACAATCCGGTCGCCAGCAGTCCGATCGAGTTGATCTTGAGAATCAAAAGCGCTCCTTTTCACAATGACCTTTTGAAAGAATCTTTTCCACCAACCTGGCGGGTACCCAAGATAGAAGCGTATGACGGTTCGAGTGATCCAAAAGATCACATCGACCTCTACCTTAGTGTCTTGGAACCGCAGACCACCGATGACAGGTTGTTGTGTCGGGCATTCCCCGACACTCTCAAAGGCAGCGCTTATCGGTGGTTTTCTGGTCTGCCAGCTGGCTCGGTCTCCAGCTTCGCGGACCTCTCTTCGAAGTTCATCGCCCAACATGTGGGGATGATCAGAATAAAACACAGTGCCAATGCACTGCTGGCATTACGACAGAACAAACTGTCTCTGAGGGATTACATGATTAAGTTCACTTCGATGATGACAGAAGTGAACAACCTAATCCCGAGTCTGGCCATAGCGGGGTACATGAATGGGCTAGTACCCTACTCCCCTTTGGCCCAGAATCTTACGCTCCATAAAGTGGAGACCCTGCCCGACCTCTTCTAACGAGCTCAATCGTTCATTGAGATAGAAGAGGAGAACAATAATAAGCTGGACGGAGTCGAGCTGCCCAGCCTGATGAAGCACTGAATCTGCTACCAGGGCTCGCGGTGGTGCGAGGTGATGCCGGAGGTTCTGGAGTCCACGACGTGCGCTCTACGTCAAATACCTGCAAGTGAAAACTAGGCGATTCTAGTGAGAATCGGCGAGTTTCTTAGTGATGCTTTGGTGTGAGAGAGGAACTTGAATCGTGCCTTTGAGTGTCCCCTTGGGACCCTTTTTATAGGGTCTCGGAGGGCGCAATCAAAGGCGGACATCGCGCCTATGGTCATATATGGTAACATTTATGACGTTGGCTGACGGCGAGTAACGGTCGTAAGTCGGCGATTCAGGTATGGAAGTCGCCTAGTTAGGGCTAACTCGCCGAGTTTCTAGGGGCAAGATGTGCAGTCTATCATACTGCCGATCTTGGCCTTAACTCGGCGATTTATCCTTTATGTCGGCAACTTGGTAGTCCAATCGGGCGACTTACGGGCTAACTCGGCGATCTGGACGATGAACGTGTTCCGCACCGTGGGAGCTCTCCGGGGGTCCAGCCAAAGCGACGGAACCCTAGTCCTTGTTGAAAGGCGTTGCTGGGAGTGACTGCCGTAATCAGGCATGTCTCACCAGTACTCCCCCCTGAAGAGAGCACAAGAAACATGCGTGTATCGCCAGTACCCCCCCCAACCAAGGTTCAGTATGTGTGATCTGCACCAAGGCCGAAGCGACAAGATGAGATCGAATCATTCCGCCCACAGTGACGTACTGATTCCGGATCCATTAATGCCTAAGCGTCAAGAATGGATCGAGTTCCAGGCCACGGAAACTCTGTTTATAGTCCTTCTCTGATCAAGGGCGACTGCACTGTGTTTATCAAGGCCGAAGCGACGAGATAAATTCCGGCCAAAGCGACGGAATCTGATTCAGGCCGGAGCGACAGAATCGGGTTCTAGCCAGAGCGATAGAACCGAGTTCTAGCCGAAGCGATAGAACTAATGTTTATAGTCCACTCTATCAAGAGCGACTTAAAGTCCGCAACGACGGCCCCCTTCAAGGCTTAAAGCGACAAGATGGGTTGAGATCGTTAAGGCCAAAGCGACAGAACGATCTCTAGTGTATCAAGGCAAAAGCGACAAGATAGATCGACTCACTTTTGGAGTCTGATTCTGGCCGAAGCGACAGAATAACACCTGCAAAAAAGAAAAACATTCTAGCCAAAGCGACAGAATAATACCTGCAAAGAAGAAAACGTCCTGCAAAACAACTAGATAAGTCTAAAACGCATATTACTATTGACCAATTTAACTTACCGTGCGATTTTACCTCTCGCGATATTCTCCCTTTGCTTTAACCAATCCTTGGTGAATCTGGCCGAAGCGACAAACTCACCGTGCTCATGTTTGACGACTTCTGGCCGGAGCGACAGAAGTGTCGGGAGAGCTTGTGATACTCTCCCCTGAATTATGACGATTTCTGGCCGAAGCGACAGAAAAGTCGGGAGAGCTTATGATATTCCCCCCTGAATTATGACGATTTCTGACCGAAGCGACAGAAAAGTCGGGAGAGCTTGTGATACTCCCCCCTGAATTATGACGATTTTTGGCCGAAGCGACAGAAAAGTCGGGAGAGCTTGTGATACTCCTCCTAGAAGTTTGACAATTTCCGGCCGGAGCGACAGAAAAGTCGGGAGAGCTTGTGATACTCCTCCCTGAAATATGACCATATCTGGCCGAAGCGACAGAAATGTCGGGAGAGCTTGTGATACTCCCCCCTGAATTATGACAATTTCCAGCCGAGGCGATAGAAATGTCGGGAGAGCTTGTGATACTCCCCCTCGAAGTTTGACGATTTCCAGCCGAGGCGATAGAAATGTCGGGAGAGCTTGTGATACTACCTCCTGAAGTTTGACGATTTCCAGCCGAGGCGATAGAAATGTCGGGAGAGCTTGTGATGCTCTCCTCCCTAAATTATGACATCCTAAGTCGGCGACTTAAAGTGTTAACTCGGCGACCTAGCATTGGGGTTGTTTTTGAGGAACCTGGAGGTTTGCTGACTTAGATCGGCGACTTTCTTATAAACTCGGCGAGTCTTAGTATGAGCTAGCGGATCTCTTAGAGAATCCTTAGGATCTTGGGAAATAATTGCAAATTTTTCAAATATGGAAGTTTTCCCTTCGTATCCCGTGATTTTTGTCCAAACTCGACGAGTTTGCGAGAAACTCGCCGAGTCCTGTGGATTTAGAAATCAATTAGCGATTTTCCTTCGCGTAATTTTTAGATTTTCCGGGGTTTTTTTGCAATTTGTCCAGGGTCTATAAATAGTGAGTCGATTATTTTAATCCGCACATCACTTTCCCTAATTTGCTTTTAAACCCTAATCCCTTGCGAAGTCGCCGAGTCTCTTCCTAACTCGCCGACTTTCATCACAATCACCAGAACTTCTTTCCAAGTCGCCGAGTCTAATCTTAAATCGCCGACTTATGGCAGACCAACCGTCGCTTCCTCAATTGACCATGTCGGAGACCGAGGCTCTGGTCGCCGACATCCTGAATAACGATGTGGATGAAAGCTTAGCGGGGGTGCTCAACACCGTCGAGTCTCCGATTCCCTCGCCTTCGCGCGGTGGGTCGGAGATTCCGGCTGTTGATGCTCCGCAGAACGCCAAGTACTTTGCTACTGCCCGCGAGTTGCTCGGGCTAACTCCTGAAAACTCTCCGAGTTCTAACAAGAAATCGGCGAGTTTGACGGATGACTCCCTGGCTCTGGTCGTGGCAGGGCCTTCTGTTGAATCGAGCGAGATTCCCCCGAGTCTTGCAACTAAGTCGGCGAGTCCCCTTGGGAATCGCCGGCTAAAGGCAAGGGGGGTGTCTCCATTTTTAAGAGACCTCGCCGAGTGATTGCACTGGGATCGGCGAGTTCAGCACCAATATCGGCGAGTCTGGACCCTAAGTCGCCGATATTGCCCCCTAACTCGGGGGAAGCATTTGAAGAACCCATCCAAGTGGTGGAAGCTGATAGGCCGATAGACGGATCTGAGAGGCCTAAGAAAAGAAAGAGAAAACACCCCAAGCATGCAAAGAACACTTCTTGCGAGGGTAGTGCCCCCATTCCTCCTACTTACGGGATGGGTGGTAGAGGCAAGACGCATTTCCCCTCTGCGGAGGGTGTACGGGTACTTGAGCCCTTCGACTACGATCAGGAACTGGAAGTTGACCGCGGCCAGAGCCGATGCCGCACAGATCCTGCTGACGGATCGCAGACTCCTCCTCCTCCCATGGAAATGGACAAGGACGGAGACCACGTGAACCTCCCATTTTACGAGGGAGTGGAGAACCACACCTAAAATAAGTCCTAAACATATTATAGATTTTATATTTTGATTACTCTTGCTTATTGCTTTAATTCTTTTAGTTATCACATAATAGATTTGTGGGTTTTCTTATTTTTATTTTCAATTCATCCATTACCTGATGAATCCAGATAATTTTACATGGTATCGATCTGAGCTATAGCTATGTACTTTGCTTCACAGGATGACCTTGCAACTGTTACTTGTTTCTTAGACTTCCATGAAATCAAAGAATCTCCCAACATGATGCAAAATCCTGTTAAGGATTTTCTGCTGATTTGGCATGATGCCCAATCAGCATCACAATAACTTTGAATTAATCACCATATTCCCAAAGTTGTTATATATTAGGCCCTAAGAAAACCATATTCAAATAGACTTTTGGCTGAGCTAAGAAAACCACATTTGTAGTAAGCATCTACGTACCAATGTGTTAACCAACATCAGCGTCGATCTAAATCCCAATTAATTTCAAAATCTATGCATGTACCTGAACAACTACTAATCTCGACCCATCCTCGATCACCCTCCCCGCTGCCTCCGGCACGATGGAACTATTTACGGGTTATTTTGAAATAACCAGGAACGAACGCATCTGATGGAGGACGAGGAGAGAATATGAGTTTCATTTTGCTCATTAAATCATCATGGTATTTTCGTTAATTTCATTTAATTATAAGGGTATTTTCGTTCAGAAAATTATAATTGGGTAGTTTTGATAACCGGACCACCTTAGGTGGTTAGTTTTGGTAGCCGGACCACCTTAGGTGGTTAGTTTTGGTAGCCGACCACCGTAGGTGGTTAGTTTTGACATTGATCCTTATTTGATTGGTATTTTATTAGCCCACCAAATAGCCAAATAGCCAAATTAAGGAAAATTGTCAAAAGTACCCACCCAAGGTTGCTTTAGAGTTAAAAATAATCACTTATATTTTTTTGACCATTTTACCCTTATAATTAATTCAAATTTTCATTGATGCCATTGTCATAAAAATGGGCAGATTTTTTGGGCAGAAAAACCCAAAACTCTTCGTCCTCATCTGCCGGTGACCTCTCCCACCATTTGTTCTACCGGTGAGGTTTCCGTCCTTTTTTTGTTGTGGCGAGAAGAGTTGCCGAACCCGAAGACGTTTTTGGCCGAACCACGAAGAGAACAAACAGGAACATTCAACATAGAGGTGACTCTCACATTGGCTGATGTCACAGTACCATTCAACACCAGTGAAGTGTTAGAACAGTTACGACAGGATCTGGAGATTAACGAGGAGGTTGAGCAGGAGATAGACCAAGAAGATGAACAAGATTTGGAGCGTGGAAAACGGAAGATGAAGGCTAATCAGAATATGAAGCATTCGGTTATTACAAGTAGTTGTAATAGTCTAGTTACTTTGTAAACCTGAAATAGAAACTATAAATAAAACCCATGGATGATGAGATAGGCATCCAACGATTGAATCCATTGTCATCTTCCTCCTACGGCTCCTACTGGAGATTATATTCCTCTTCTCACCTACGGCCCGTCACGGGATTTCTTCCTTCTTCTCTGATCCAATCACGTCCAGAACGTAGTTGTTCCAGCTGAATACGATCTTTCCACTCCACGGTGCTTTGCACGAGGTCCGCCGTTGAATGTGCTTGGACTGCTGGAGCTTCTTCTTTCCAGTCCTTGGAAAACGATCTTACCATACGAGTTCATCCCCCTCTCTGAACCTGCCTTTGTTGTTGTTGCTGGACTTTCGAAATGTGTAGTCGGGTTGAATTACGGAATCGAGAGAAAGACGAGGAAGCTCTTCGTGGTCGCGTCCGGAAGAAGACGAAGAAGAGAGAGAGACGTGCAGATATGGAGACCAACTCCAATTCACCACCACGGGGCAATGATCGATTTATGTATGATGATTCAGACGATGCTTTGTGACCTCGGTTGAGAAAATATTTCAACCCACCACCATCTCCTCCTCCTCCCCTAGTGCTGGCGTTTGGATTCCTCGTCGGAGTTGATACGGAGGATATAGACGCAAACGATTGCTTCGGGGGATTATGATCTGGTTTTGCCACTGGTTGAAATGTGTGTCACTGGTTCCAGAACTCTGTTGGGAGGGACGTGGGTCAGATAGGGATTGACGTGGGTCTTGATCTTCATAGTTATCGGGTCCCAACGGGTAATAAATTAACTAATGAGGGGCAAATTAGAAAAAATTTCCCCTAACACACCCTAACCACTTAACACCTAGGCTTGATGGTTAGTTTTGACCACCAAGCCATCTTAGGTGGTTAGTTTTGACACTCACCCCCAAATTAAATAGCCAACGCCATGCTCATTATTCATAGTCTTTCTTTTTATGAATGACAGATTGACAAGTTTAATATTTATGTATAAGAAAATTTGAATAGGTTGGTCCATTGGTTGGTTGAAAATCGAAATCATTGGTGCATATAAGATTCAAATATAAGATTCAAACTCAAATTGAATTACTTTACTGTCACTACATCGGTTATATTTATAATCTTGTTTATTAGTTACTAATCTGTTATACATTTAACTAATACTATTCTGTTGGAGCCATCGTGGACTGCAGTTCACCTATGCACCTCCTCCCTTAAGTTCGTGGACCTTCTCCGACGAGTATCCTCTGGAATTTTTGGAATTGTTGCGTCGGTAGTAGTTTGGTTAGCTCATCTGCCCACTGTTCTTTCCCGGAGATGTGTCGAACCGAGATTTCTCCTCCTTTTGTTTTCTCTCTTACGAATTGCAAGTCTATTGCATCGTATTTTAACTTGCAATATCCGATCGGATTTTTGGAGATGAATGTTGCTCCCATATTGTCTGATAGAATTTCTATCGGTTTTGGTGCTGTTAGGCCTAGCTCGACCATCATGGATCGCACGGCTTCGACTTCTTGAGTAGTTGTTGCTTCCGCTTGGTACTCCGCTTCCGTACTTGATCTTTTTAAGGTATTCCGTTTCCGTGAAATCCAAGATATTAGTGTGCCTCCTATGAACACAAGGAATCTTGTTCGGCTTTTTCTATCTATAGTATCGCCGCTCCAATCAGAATCGCAGTAAGCTCTTATGTCGAAGCTGTCCGTTTTCCGAATTGATATTTTGAAATTTTGTGTTCCTGCCAAGTATCGCAACACCCGTTTGACTGCTGCCCAGTGTTTTGGTCTTGGGGATGCCATGACTTGAGATAGTATATTTACCGAGACTTGGACATCCGGTCCGGTCATCGTAATGTATTGGAGTGAACCTATTATTTGTCGATATTCCCTTGCATTTTGTATTGGTTCCTCATCTGAAGCAATCTCGAAATTAGCAATCATCGGGGTTGTGGTAGGTTTTACATTCTCCATACCACAGTTTTTTAACAAGTTGGCTAAATACCGGATTGTGCCAGATGAATTCCGTCTCCGAAATACGTAACTTGTATGCCCAAGAAAAATTTCAGTTCACCTAATTCCCTAAGTGGAAATTCAGTGTTTAGTTTTGAAATTATTTTCTTTACTTCTTCTTCTATGGAGCCAACCACGACGATATCATCGACGTATACAAACAAGAAAGCTGTGAATTCACTTTTCTGTAGGATGAACAATGATGGGTCAATCGGTGACTCCTTGAAGCTTATTAAAGTGAGAAATTCCCTCAGTCTCTGAAACCAGCATCTGGGCGATTGTTTCAACCCATACAACGAGCGATGGAGACGACACACATATTCCGGATTTTTGATGTCCACGAACCCAAATGGCTGAGATATCACGATCCTTTCCTTTAGCTCTCCATGGAGGAATGCATTTGAGATATCCAGTTGATGTATCTTCCGCCCTCTTGACACTGCGACGAGAAGCACTAGCCGGATCGATAGAGGCCTGATGACGGGGCTGAAGGTATCCAAATAGTCGGTACCTTGTATCTGTCTCATCCCATTCTCTACCAATCTTTCCTTAAACCGTTCGACTGAACCATCTTCTTTCATCTTGATTTTAAATACCCATTTGGTATTTATTACGTTGTCACCTTCTTCCCTTGGAACCAATGTCCAGGTATTGTTTTATTGGAGTGCTCGAAATTCATTTGACATAGCCTCTTTCCATTCTGGAATCGTGAGAGCATATTTAGCAGATCTTGGGATAGACGTTTCTGTTGGAGCTATTGCAAGCGCGTATCTCGGATTGGGTTTGCGAATTCCGACTGAGGCCCTTGTAACTATTGTTGATGTGTGTTTTTCCGGCAACCCTTCCGAGTCTTCCTCCGTATCTGAAAACGTCTCGCCTGCTTCATCTGAGTCAAATTGATCAGCAATGGTGCCGAAGATTGTCGGTTCGAAACTCCTCTGCACTTCGCACTGTATGGGTTGCTTTTCTGCTTCGACGACGACTTCGTTTTCAGAGTTCCGGTCTCCTGTTTCTCTCGTTGACGGCCTGGATCCGTTTCGCTGAGTAAGCGGGTTGTCGGAGCTCCGGTCCCCTGACTCCTCGGATCTGACTTGCTGAGTATGCGGGTTGTCGGAGCTTTGGATCCCTGATTTAATTATACCCAATCCACATGTTGTAATTTGATATTCTTTTTCAGCCTAATATCTGGTTACATTTTCACTTTTATCCCCAAAATATTTCACATTTGCCGTGAAGTCCTCTTCTTTAAACGTAACGTCTCTAGATGCATAAATTTGTCGACTTATTAATTCCAGACACAGATAGCAGTTCTGTGACATTGAGTAACCTACGAAAATGCACGCCGCTGATTTTGCATCTAGTTTATTTTTGCGATACGGTTGAAGGCAAGGGTAACATGCACACCCGAAAACTTTTAGTTGTTTATACTCTGGTAGCCTTCTGAATAGAGTCTCCATTGGTGATTTTCCTTTTAAAAGAGGTGTGGGATTTCGGTTGTAGAGATAGCTCGCAGTGAGTACCCCGTAATCCCAGAATTCATTCGGTAACTTTGCATGACGTAATAGTGTTACTGTAGTGTCAACTATATGTCGATGCCGACGTTCTACCATACCCATCTGTTGGTGGGAATATGGTGTCGACAACCTATGTGAGATTCCAAGCTCTGCCAGGCGCTTTCCAAGTTTTAACTATTCTTGTGCGT
Source organism: Zostera marina (assembly GCA_001185155.1). Lineage (NCBI taxonomy): Eukaryota > Viridiplantae > Streptophyta > Magnoliopsida > Alismatales > Zosteraceae > Zostera > Zostera marina. Next base: position 373,794 of record LFYR01002215.1, on the reverse strand, counting down.
TGTCTGTTTGTAGAGCTAGAATTCATTTTCCGCACTGTCTTTCAGCCCATCCTCTGAACCTTTCGAATATGTTATAAACTTCTGATTTTCTCCTCATTGGAAACACCCAGTTGTAACCACTGCTAGCGTCTACGAAGTTCGCATAATAATTATAGCCCTCGATTGACGTTACCGGGGCTGGTCCCCATATGTCCGAGAAAATAAGTTCCAATGGTTGATATAGAGATTTTCGAGAGGGGTGAGGTTGAGCGTGTGATTTTCCGAGTTTACAAATACAATTGATCATTGATTTAGATTTAGATTTTATTATTCCATTTTTCTCAAGTGTTAACATGTACGAGGAATTTGGATGCTCAAGGCTACAATGCCATCGGTAGTGTTCTACATCTTCACATAAATTTATTTCTCCTTTCCTGTTGTTTGTTTTCATCGGTAGTTCATACAGCCCGCCGTGGACTCCCCCTTCCAGAATTATCTTCTTAGTAGCCAAGTCGAGAATTCGCATTTTCTGTGACTCAAACGAAACATAAACGTTGTTATCGTAGCACAAATGATTAACTGAGATTAAATTTTTAGTGGCAGTAGGAATAAGTAACAGGTCTTTCAGAACACATGTCGACCCATTAAACTCGGCAATACTTTTTCCAGACTTTGTAATTGATAAAGGCGTTCCTTCAGCTGTAAACAAACTATCTTTACTGGTATATGAGTGAGGAAATTGAATGTTTTCACCTGAATTTGTAACATGAGATGTGGCACCTGAGTCAGGGTACCACATTGTCATAGTGTCTGATGAATTGAACCCAACTGTATTTATCGATCCCCTTTTTCCCCCATTTGGCCCGCTAGGTGATAGTGTTCTACTGTGATTTGGTGGGAAACAAGAAAGATTTATGCGATTATAGCAATTGATCACTCCGTGCCCCTTTCGCGTGCATATCTGGCATTTCAGATCGTATCTAGAGCCGGAGTTCGCCTTTGCATCTGATCTGTCACGGTCTGTTTTAACTGAAACAATATTCAGTTCCCCCAAATCAGTTCGAGTCGCAGAATTCCTTGCTGTAATCCGCAGTTCTTGGTCCATTAATAATTCACCAAGTTCTGAAAATGATAGATTGGGATCCCACCGTGTTGTAATAGAGGTGACGAACGCTTCGTATTCATCACTCAGCCCTTGAAGCGTGCTTAGTATTACCTCTGATTCCTTCAGTTTTTCCCCAGTGGCCGCTAAAGCATCCCTCAGCAACGCAATCTTTGCTATATATTCTTCCATTGATGTTCCTCCTTTCCGAATCGATTGCAGCTGAAGGCGGAGGTGAAGCTGGCGAGTCTGAGTTCCAGACGCATATAACCGCTGCAAGCAAAGCCAGACCCCAGCGGACGTCTTATAGGAAGCAATCTGAGGTACGACGGAAGTGGAAACCCCTGTCAGAATCCAGCTCAAGATCAATTGATCTTGTTGGATCGCCTCCGGTGTGGTGAGTTCGGTCTCTCCCCGAACGTAACCCATTAGGTCGAATCCACGCAACATTGCGAAAAATTGTGCCTCTCAAGAAAAATAATTGTTCTTATCTAGAAGAGCACATCTGAACGGCTTCGTGATGACCTTGATAGGTCTCGCCGGACCATTAGCAGCGGAAGAATTTGGTGCCGGATTTGTCATCGGAGAAGAAACGAAAAAGAACGAAAATCTCTGTCCGTTTCCTCCGACTACCTGTCGACTGATACTATATAAGATTCAAACTCAAATTGAATTACTTTACTGTCACTACATCAGTTATATTTATAACCTTGTTTATTAGTTACTGATCTGTTATACATTTAACTAATATTATTCTGTCGGAGCCATCGGTTCTAGGAATGGGCATGGGTCGGGTTTCTCTCGGGGATCCGAGTTTTCAAATCGGGTTCGGGTTCAGGTCAAAACCCAGGAAGGTCAAAAAATATTGAATCCAGACCCGAACCCGGTTTTGATGTCGGGTTTGGTCGGATTTGGGTTTAATAAATTGATTGAATATTTTGCATAAAAAACCCTGTTGTTTAAATAATTTTTAAATTTTATAAAAATCAAATAAAATGGTTTGTGAAGATGGAGAGATCCGACGACGGTGAGGAGAGGTCCGACGACGGCGAGGAGAGGGTCGGCGACGGCGAAGAGGGAAAATGAAAGTGGAAGATGAGAGAGAAATAAAATTAAGGTTTAAATTTTAAGATATGAAATTAACTAATTAAGGTTTATAAAAGATGAAAATTTTATAATTATATATATTAATTTTTTTTATAAAATGTTTTATATGAAATTATATTAATTATTTATATTTTAATAAATTTTTTTATAAATTTCTTCGGGTTCCGGGTGAGTCGGGTTTGGTTCGGGTTTAACCCGAACCCGACTCAAAAAAATCGGGTAAAAATTACTTGGGTTCGGATCGTTCGTATTGAGTTTCATGGCCCAAAATATCAACCCAAACCCGGACCCGACATGTTCGGGTCGGGTTTGACCGGACCCACGCCCACCCTCATGCAATTATATTATATTATATTACATATACGTCTGTATTGTCTTTACTACATTCATGGACATGAACATGCAAAATGTAGGTAGGTACGTACGTCGACCACTGTGTTTTCAGCTAGCTGATCATAATATAATTTGATTAACTGTTGTGCAAATGAATCATTGAAGGGGTTAGCTAGATGGTGAGATAAAGACGAGTAAATAGTTGGGTTGGTATGAAAAGCACGGATCGCCGTCGCCGTGCATTGATGAAGAGTGGAGGAGGACCACCTTCCAACTCGACAGACAAATAACATCTAACTAGCAATTTGTCTGTATGTTTGTACGTTTTTGCGTTTGTTCCTCAGTACTTGTTTTTCACTGTCTCCAAAATGGGTAATGTAATTGACCAACTAATTGATTATTTAGGGTTTTCATTGATTGATGGTGTGATTTAATAATTTCAATCTCAAAAATCTTATATATCTACCCTTTTGATTTGATTATCAAACACACACATACAATTAAATATATAAGTAATTAACCAACGAATTAACTAATTAGGGTTTTCATTAGAGAAAAAAAAGAAAAGTAAAACTCTTCTGAGGATCGAACAAGCCATAATTTAATTTAAGATTTGAATATAACATAATCACATAATATATATTATCGGATAAATTTAACTGAAAATGTAAAAAATAAGATTTAAACCCTAAATCTCATAAACCTTAATATATATAGTTCCTGAGTTGTACCATATATCTATATATGGATGGTGTGATTTAATTTCAATCTCATCTACTTTATTGAATTGAATTGAATTTTGATAATCAAATTAAAACCACAATTAATGTGTAAGTCATACCTAATATTAATAAATTCTGCACTCTTCCCCAATCTCGCTGAAATTGAATCGCCACCCACTTTCACAGTTGTGATTAAAAAAACGTGGCTTAACAATTTGGTTGCATAAATTAATAAGAAACGACCCTCATTAGATATCATTTTTTTTTTATGTCATCATTTACAACCATCTCGAAGTCAGAATAAAAAATTCTCATCCCTATCCTCAGTCGAAATCTCCGGTCATTTCTGATGCGAGAATGGATCATCTTTGTATAATACCCGTACCTGAGGTAAATTATATTTATACATTATATAATATTTTATTTAGTATAATTTATATAAATATCCTTATATAATATATTAAATATATAAATTTATATTTAAAATGTACTTATAAATTTTTTATATCAAACTCCTACATACATTTTAATATTTCTTAAATCTTTAACCCTAAATCTATTTCTCCCACAATTCTCTAAACCCTAAATCTATTTTTATTTCTTTTTAAATCACTCAACCACCCCTTCACCCTTAATTGTGTAACAGTTCGTTTTATCTTGGGTTTACTATTTTAGAATTAGTTAAATAATTAGAATTACTATGTTATAATTATCAAATGACAGCATTAGGTTGGTTGATTGTATTTTAGAGTGGTATGAATTTAATACTCAACAAAATTTTGTTTCTCCCTCAGGGGTTTTCGGGAGATTCTTTTTCTCGATCTCAGGTTTTTTTGAGAGATTCTTTTTCTCAATCTCAGATTTCTTCGAGAGATTTTCTTTTCAATCTTAAACTCTCCTCTGTGGGATTTTTTCAATTTATATTTTTAACGACCGGTGATCAAGAATGGTTGTTACAAATTATTTTCATATCCTTGCTGATTTTTAGTGAAAAAATGTTTAAAATCGATAAAAAAAAAATCATTAAAATTAAAAAATTCAATAATTTGGCCAGATATTCCTGTCGGGTAAAGGGAGGGAGAAATTTTTAGGTACGGGTACAATCCCCGCCCCATCTCCGTACACCCCTATATATATCTAATGAAAATAAAAATGGAAGAATTCTTTTTAATTTTTTTTGGTCAACATCAAATCTTGGGATCGTAATATTAATTTGGAATAAAATAATATTTAATGACAGCGAGTGAGAGAGAGTAGTGACGTGGTCGAGACAGGAGTGGACCCCACACAAGTACAATTAATTAATTAAACAATGCTGTTGACAATAATTAGATTCAAAGAATCCAATAAACCGTAAAATAAAATGAAAAAAAAGATCCAAATTAATAATTTAATGGAAGAAATATAAAAAAAAAGGTGTGAAATGGAATTATTGATGATGATTGATTGCATATTTCCATCTTCCACACATAATAATTTCTGCTGAAAATATTATTTTATTTCATGGTTGAAACATAATTTATAATAGTAGGAAGAGTTTTGATTGGAATTGATATCTTTTTATTTATTTATTTAGAGTAAGTTTCTTGTGAATCAAATTTCAATACGTTAAAATACGTCAAAAAATCATGACTATTAAATCGACATGGTACATGATAAGTCAGTGTCTTTTGTATATTTTTTTTCGTCGTATTTATGAAAAAGATACGAACGACGCATTTTGACGCACCGACACGCATCAAATGTGGATTCTGCATGCAACATTAGAATAGATGATCGAAAAGAGAAATTGAATTTAGTTTGGATTATTTTGTTTTGTTTGGAGAGCAAAGTAAAGGAGTGATAAAAGATGAACAATCAATCCTACACACCGTTTTTCAATCTATATGAGTTGATTCCCTGGCCACAGGAACGGATCGTCTGGTCGGAATCTGACATCTCCGCCACCGCAGTCTTCCAAGGAATTCGTCCACAATGACGAGTAACAGCACATCGAAGAATCATCAAGACCAAGGAAAAGATCCGGCAAATCAAACAGCTTCTTCTCTTCGTCGTTATCCTTAGTCGAAACAGACGTCGGCAGCGTCATATGGGTGTCGGAAAAAGCAGAAGTGGCGGCCTTGGCAGCGGCTATTTGGATGTCTTTGGGCGAAGAAGAGGTCGGGCGAGGGAATTTGACAACATGTTCCGGAAAATTGAGATTGGCAGCAGCTTTACCTTTAATTGTAAGCTCAGCAACATCATGTGCTCTTGCAGCCATCTCGGCAGTCGGATAAGTCCCTAACCAGATTCTGGATTTCTTCTTGGGCTCACGTATCTCCGACACCCAGCGACCCCAATTACGCATACGCACCCCGTGGTACGTCGACGCATGGTTGTTGTCGTAGTGTTGTCGTTTCCTTGATGTTGGGCACTTGTCTCTTTTGGAAATTTTGGTAAGAGTGGTAGAGTTCGACGAGGTTAACGTCGCAATGACGCAGGATGAAGAAGAGGAAGAAGAATATGATGGGGTCACCGGATTTTCATAGCTTTCTTCCATATGCTCAAAACTCAGATGGAGAAGAAGAAGAAGAAGAAAATGTGTTTGGAGAAAAGTGGTGGGTGTGGGTGTTTTTTATACCGAGTTCAGTCGTTCTGAAAATCAATTAAAAGATGGAGAGGGTTGTTGACACTTGACATATATTACTACTTTACCACTAAGCACCATCTTTTTTTTATTCAATCAGAAAATTTAAATTCTGAATGTGTTTGCTTTTTATTAAATGAAAAAAAATGATATTAGGTACGTATTAAAATTTAAAGACATAGAACAGAGTAAGAAAACAAATTAAATTTTTTACTCTAGTAATTATGTTGGATTCTGAGCTGTTATTTTCAATTTCTGTCATGATGTGAAATGTGAATGGATGAATTTAAGTAAGACAACATAGCAGTCATTATTTACTTACTGTTTTGTTTCTAATCACAGAGAATCCAAAGCTTGTTGTTCTAAGTAATTAACATAAATCTCACTCGGGTATTCGGATCTTCAATTTAATAAATTAAACCGGAAACGATATTTAATTTAGAAAAACGTGAGATGGTAGTAATTTGGTGGGCAGTTTTTTTTTTTTTTTGAATTAAAATTCTCTGGTAATATATAAATTTCAAAACAAAAAAAGAAGTGTGATCATATGCGATCCACCCCACACCTTTCGTATTGATCAGCCAAGTGATTTTACAATCTTTTAGGCCTTCAACAACCTTTAGAGACTGATTCGATATTTCCTAAAACGAACTATTTCTCATCATTCTCGCGTAGTGGGTTTTGGACAATGGAGGGTAAAAAACCCTGGTATGCTTCAGACATCTTTTTCTTTTTTCTAAGGAAAACTCTGTCATCACCTTTCGATCTACTACATACAAGTGATTACTAATATCATTTTTAAGAGATAGATTCTCTTATGGATATGACTTCTTTGGGTCATTCTATGTATTTTTCACATTTGTTACCATCTGTGTTTTTTGGTGAATCAGAATTTTATTTGGTGGACAGTCCAATTATTGAACTTTTCTTTGGTTTTTTTTTCTATCGTAATTTTTTTTATTGCATCTTCATCCATCAATTATTGAACCTTTTTTTGGTTTTGTCTTGTAGCTAACTTTTCAGACAGTTTTGTGGGTCCTAATTTCCAAGATACTATTAACGTACAGTTAGGGTGTCAAACGAGTCGAGCCGAGCTTTTGCTTATAGAGCCAGACTCGAACTCGGATCGTTAAAGAATTATCCAGGCTCGGGCTCGAGCTCGCCGAGCTCGGACTCGGCTTGTTTTAAGAATTGTCAGGCTCAGGCTCGGGCTCGGGTTCGAGCTCGGCAAGCCTGGTTTGGCCAAGCTCGGACTCGGCTCGTTTTAAGAAGTGTCAGACTCGGGTTCAAGCTCGCCGAGGCTGGTTTGGCCGAGCTCGGGCTCGGCTCGTTTTAAGAAGATTGTCAAGCTCGGGTTCGAAACCGAGCCGGGCTTTATTTGACACCCTAGGTACAGTAAAACATTAAAACCCGGTGTGAATTATATTATAAAAAGATTAGGGTTAAAAGTTTAGAGTTGAGGGTTGGAGATGTAAAAGACCCAGCTGCCACAGACCGCAATATCCGTCGAGCATGAATGCTAATTATGTCACCGGAAAATGTACATGGTCGACATCAGTCATGAGTATCAGCTAGGCAGTCACCATTGCTTAATTATACATGACAGCAGATATACAGGAACACCCTACTCGTCGCATGTGACTGACTACATATAAATTGACAGTTAGTTATATGAATAAAACATGTGCATCTATTACAGTTCATTTTCTAACATTAACCGATAACATGTCGGCCTTGCTGCATTATTCACTGGCTTCATGTACAGAGTGTATAATTATCTGACAACAGCTTATTATACACCTGTTTTTGTGTTTGTCTTTGATATACTGTTATACTGTATCTACCTATGGTTTCAAACCTAATTACTGTTGGTCGATATATTCATCATGCATGCCCTAACGGTGGGAGATCTGTTATTGTTGGTACCATACCATGACCCGGACCATGGGCCGCACGCCACACCAGGCCGAAAACCTGAGAAAGGAAGGAGTTGGCCATAGTGTAAATACCCCTCTTTGTTCTCAAATGAGAGGGAGTTGAAATAAGAGAGAATACTACATTTGTAAAGGGGATTATCATTTGGCAAGAGAGTGTTTGAGTGTGAGCGTTAGTCAGCAGCCCACTAACCATTATTAATAATTAACTTCTTAGTACTTATACATAGGGTTAGTAAGGATATTGCAATTTAGTTAATTGCAATTTAGTTTTAATAATCAGTAAGACTATAATTGTAATACTTATTTAATTAGAGTAATTTTAAGGTGTCAAAATGTGTTGAATTAATCTTGTCCATTAGATCGATTTTTCGTCGTACATGTGTTAGTATCTTTTACAGTATATTATTTTGTTAGTGTCTTATGCATTACATTATTTTAGTCATTGCATTAAATATTATTGAGCACACAATTTGATAGTGCACGACGACGCATGCATGCACTTGAAGCACGTCCTATTTAATGTTTTTGGGACGGCCATTTTTCCAGAGGGTACCTATTGCGGACATTGCAATCGGCCGTTCGTTACCTCGTCATCCCTGAACCGTTCATTTTCTTACCTGCCACTCCCCAACGAGATTGGACAGCTACCATACCCTGCTCTGTAATTGTTCGTCCAGACTCCATACCAGCTTACTGCAACAACCGTACAATGACGTCGACATCGTGAGGACCACCGGATGCACAGGCAACGATCGACGATGGAGGCTCCGCAGGCAACGTACGACCGTCTGTGATCCGCAGTGTATATATATCTAAAAATAGGGAAATAAGTTCTTAGTTGAGAAAGAATTCACAAATGTCTTTCTTCCGGATTGAACGGTTAATCTCTACATTAATAGTCGGTCAGAGCAACCGACGAACGTCGGGGGAGCTTAGCAGGTAGTTCGTTCTTATCAACCACTTTCACAACCAGGTCATCCTAGCACTAAGATAGTTAGAGATCTACTTAAAGGGTAGTCAAACTATCCTACCTGCTTCAAAGATATGAAGCTTTGGTTATAGTTGTGAAAAGTGTAAATATTGTTTAACTCGAGACCCGGATAAGGATCCGATCCAAATAAATTAAAGAAATGAAAGGACAAGCAGTTTATAAAACGGGAAAGAACAGTGGGAGAAGGTATCGGAAATCATTTTCCATTTGTGAGTTTCTTCTCTCTGTTCTTCCGAAGTTGATCTCGGTGTTCTCGCTGTCATTTTTGTAAAACGTTGGATTTTCATTTCTCTCTTTTCAGGTATCTTGTTCCAGTTGAAATTCCATTGTTTTGCTGTCCAAAGTTCTAATACAATAATCAAATTCCATGTTTCTTGATTTCATGATCTGCTTCATGTTAAAATTTCTTTTCTGAATTCTTGTTCCCCCCAAACATTTGTAGAATAAAATGTGTATTTTCTTTGTTTGTCAAATCCAAATCATTTTAGTAATACCAAACTAATTAATGTTCTGCAGTTTGATTCTTGACTTGTTAAAATAGGAGATTTGTTGATCGATCTAAATATCTCTTTCTTTCATTTAAATCAATTATTCAATTCTATTCATTTTAATTCTGTCCTGTTTTCCTTTCTATCTTTTAATTCAACTACAATTTTCAGTTCTATTATTTCTTTTACTTAACCCAATTGTTCAATTCCATTTATTTTAATTCATTCCTGTTTTCTTTCTATCTTTTGATTCAATTACTCATTTCAGTTTTGTTATTTCTTTCACTTAACTCAATTGTTCAATTTCATTTATTTTAATTCTGTTCTGTTCTGTTCTGTTCTGTCCAGTTCTTTCTTTCTTTTTTTTAATTCAATTACACTTTTCAATTCAGTTTTTTCATCTTATAAATTCAATCATTCATCTTGAGTCAGAACATTGAAGAATTTTACCCAATGCAGAATATTCTTGGACTTCACTGATATCTGAATTGATTTGAAACTCCCTAAAAGACAGCTATTCTATTTTGTCTGTCTTCCTGTGTACAAATCCTATGGTGAAATTCAATTTTACTGAATTCAATTCGATTTCCCCCAAGAATTAGAATTCTGTAATAAAATTCAGATTATTGAATTAGTTGCTTTTATTCGTCCTTAGTATGAACTGAATTACATAAACACCTTATAAATTCTATTTTTACATGGTATCAGAGCAGTAGTCACACGTCCCAAAGTAAGCAAATTTTTATTTATCTCTCCAGCTTCTCGTGCCCGACCCTCTCTAGAACCAGATCGAGAAATATTCTCTGACCTGGCAAGATCAACCAAATTGAGCTTTCCACATTTTATAAATTCTTCACCCTCTAGAGTTGACTCCTTGATGTGAATTGTTACAGTAAATAATGAATGTGATCGACTCGATTGCTTGTTCAATAGAGTTTCGGCAGTGCGCCGTTTTGCAAACCCTCTTTCTAAATGAGCAAAAATTTCATTAGAATTCTTTACCATCTCCTCTTCAAGGCCACGTACTAAGACGCCGTTTTTGCCATCTTGCATAAGTGGCAGCATTTTCTTTTGTTTGTCCTCTTTCGATATCTCTTCTTGTGCAAGAAGATCGGTGATTTCTGTTGGATCGTGATCCGAGGCTATAAGGGGGGATAATAGCCTTCTTAGTACCTTAGAGTATCAAGGAACTCTTAAAAACCTAAAAATCTTTCAAGGTAGATTCGACCTAAGAGTTTTCCCGGAAACTCTATAAAACCAAACTAGAGCTTTATAGTTGAGCTCGAAAACCTTCTCTCACACTTTGGTACTATTGAGACAACCCTTTCAACAAAAGTGGACACACACAAGAGGTGATTAGAGGAGTGAAATATTAAAGCAAACAACACTTCTTACTTGTAAAGATGAACAAGAAGATTAGAAGAAGTTTGAGAGCTTTTGAAACTTTGGAAAGCTAGGACACTTGAGCACTTGAAATCTTGGAAGCTTGGAGGCAAAAACGTGTGGGCAAGTGTGGAGTGAAAGCTCTTGAGTTTGCTTGTAGTGTGGTGAGTGAAAATGAGGGGATTACCCTTCTATTTATAGCCTTGGCCACTCAATGTCCACCCTTGGATCTTCAATGGATGACTCCTTGATTTTTCACAAAAATCCAAGCTTTGTCTTTGATTTTATCTTGAATTCTTGGATAGTGTGTTGGTCTTATCTCTTTGGATAGTGTGTTGTCCTTGAAGAATCTTATCTTTGAATAATTCAACCATGAATAGTGTTTTGTTCCCTTGGAATATTATACCTTGAATAAAGTGTCAAAAGATAATAATAATAATATTCAAGGTAGACATGTAATTATTCCAAATAATAATATTCAAGGTGGAAATGCAATTCTTCCAATTTGACTTTTAACTTTGACTTAAACCCTTAACTCAAATGATTAATTAATTAATTGGAGTTAGGTTTAATATCGATTGACTTATTTAACCTTTATTGATTAATAGTATAATTAGGGTTTAAATTGACATGATTAAAATATAATCCTATGTCGACAATTTTGATTCTACATTCTCCCCCTTTGTCGATGGCATATATGTTTTAATTCATGTTTAGTCAATATTTTATTTTACCCTTATGAGCATGCTCCCCCTGAATTATTGACCCATAATATTCAATTTAAAAGCAGATCATGCATGATTTCTCCCCCTTAAAATAATAAGGTATCGACAAAGTTAAAAATAGATACCTGTGAAGTATCTCCCCCTTAATGATAGGACATATCTAATTTGTGGAGAAAATAAAACTTCATACCTTATTGAGCTTTGATCACAAATTCGATTTGTGTGGTTGACCAAATGTGACGTCTTGCTTATAAGAGTGTTAGTCAATCATATAGGAGAAATAACATGTAATTTATGCTTATTGATAAAATATTGGATTGAAGCCAATTTTGATATACATTTATAAGGCAAGTATGATAATTTAAATTGCCTTGTGTTAAGATCATGCAATGAATAATAATCCATGTGTGTGTTATGGATGAAGATGATCTTAACATGTATGAATTAAAGATTTTATAATGTTATAATCCATAAAATATGTTAGTGAATGATGTATTAATAAAACATGATTCACTAATGACTTTAAGAAGATTTAAGCACTTAAAGTTTTAAAATCTATGTCTTAGTGGCTAGTATGTAATAATGTAAATATCCACTAAGTTTTTGAAAGATTTAAAAATTTTCATTTCAGTCATTAAAGTCTTGGTAAAACTTTACTTAAAAAATTTGATATAAGCCCTTTGAAGTTATGATAAATACTTAGATTAATACTTAAAAAATTTCATTTTAAACCTTGGAAGTATTAAATATTTCTAAATAATTTTTGAAAAAAACTTCATGTAAGTATTATTTCTAAGTCTTTGAAGTTTTACATAACTCTATATTCACTGTAAAAATATCATTTTAATCCTTAAGTTTCAGTGAATCATTTTAAACTTAGAAACTTCAAAAATAATTTATGTTTAAGCCCTTGAAGTTTCTAGTTTATCCATGCAACCCTTAAATATTTGAATCTCTAAAAGATCTTGAAGATATGGAGTTAATCATATTTATTTAATGGTTGGATTTTTGATGATTCTTGATAATTCTTGATAATGAACTATTTGAGAGTCATATCTATTCTTAAGTCTTTAATACTTAGTGAGAAATTGATTTTTCATTGAAGTTTTTCACTAAAAATAAAGCAAGCTTAGGTCTATGGTTAGACCTTAAACAAAACAGGCTTAAACAAAGTAGAAACATCTATCTAACAGATGTTATAGTGGTGTTTGAACACCATCGATCAAACCAAAAAGGAACATCTAAATCAGATGGCATCGAGTAGCCATAGCAAGCTAATCAAAACACATGATTACACAACACCATGGTTGATCACGTCTAACTTTTGAAAAGTTAGCAGCGTTAGGGTTTGATTTTCAATAACCCATAGACCCTACTTGGTGAATCTCATCATTGAGATTCATCCAAAGATTTAGTTTACCAGATCTAAATTCAGATTTGTTTTAACCTATCTATCTAGATAAATATTTTTAGATCATACCTTTTGTGGTGTTCAACGTATTCCTTACACAATTCATGATAGTCCATGCTCCTAGCTGTCGTGAGTGACTAGTTGCGACAGGTTTGCTAGATGAAGTTGCAGCATCGAGGTTGCAGAATGTGCAGACGACGATTCTCAATGCCATGAGGTAAGGTTTGGATTACCAATACCATGTGATGTTGATTTTGCTCAATATATTATATTCAAGATATAACATAATGTAGTATGGGTGCAACATAAGATTAATTTCATAATTTTTCCATACATGTAAGTGATGACATGTTATATGCATGAGTCAATTTAAACAGTAGTGAAGACATGACATATTTTGGCATAATTATTTCATAAGATTATAATTTTCATTGTATACACATCGTTTGTTCACTTGTAGATTATGTATGTGAGTGATAAGCATGTCCATGCAAGCAACTATTTATAGTAGCATGCAATGTATTAATAGCGTTCAATTGTAAGCATGCATGTAATTTATAGTAACATGGTATATACGATAGTCATGCATTCAAGTTAAGCTCTTCATGCATGCATATGATGAATTATATATATATACACTACAAAAAAAAGTTAGCAGTTAGGACGAGCAAAGTTAACGGAATTTCCGTTACAAATACTCTTTTTAACGGAAATTCCGTTAACTTTGGTCCGAGACAAAATTTCCGTTAAAAATACCAAAATCCGTTACAAAAATCCGTTACAAATACTCCGAAGTCAAAGTTAACGGAAAGAAAAATCCGTTACAAAATTTTTAGGTATTTTTTAACGGAATTTCCGTTACAAATGAGGAAAAAAAATTTTTAACGGAAATTCCGTTACAGATGAGGGGAAAAAAATTTTTTAACGGAAATTCCGTTACAAATGAGGGGAAAAAAATTTGTAACGGAATTTCCGTTAAAAATGAGGGGGAAAAAAATTTGTACTTGAGTAGTTGGAGTACTCGTACCTTGAGGAGTTGGAGTTGTAATTTGATTTGGAGTTGGAGTTGGAGTACTCGAACCTTGAGGAGTTGGAGTTGGAATTTGAGGAGTTGAAGTACTTGGAGTCGAAGTTGCAGTCGGAACATGAGTACTTGCAGAAGGTTCTTCATTGTCGACAGAACTTCGTGTAAGTCGTTGTTTTTTACTAGCCAATGCTTTTTTGGGTGCCATTTATAATCTGCGAACACAACAAAATATTCAGCACTTAAAATCAATAAAAACAGAAAAATAAATAAATTAAAAAATTACTCACAAATAATATATAAGCAATCCATAATTAGGCACTACAAATCTCGAGGTGGCCTTTTCAATACAACACTCCAATCTAATTTTTTAGGATCATCCACATAGAAACATTGTTGTGCTTGTGCTGCCAAGATAAATGGTTCGTCTTGGTGCTTTAAT
>LFYR01002215.1:319918-344142 GCA_001185155.1 Zostera marina | reverse complement strand
CTTATAAGTTGTATCCAAGCATCGAATTCTGTTGTACTCAGATTCATTGAGTACTCCATATAGAGCATTCAATGCTCTTGAGTTGTTGTTTTCCTTGAGGATGTCCATTTCTCCCCAAGTCTCTTCAATGCTTGTTGGAATTTCATAATCCTCTAATATGATCTTCCATACTTCATTGTTGATTGACTTCAAGTATAACTTCATCTTGTTCTTCCAGAAGTCATACTTTACTCCATCGAACCTGGGAGGTTTGTTTGACGCAAGACCAGTGTTGAATTCACCATTTGGTGCCATAGTTGTTGTTGTAAGATGTTAGTCAAACTTCAACGGTACTTGGCTCTGATACCACTTGTTGGATCGTGATCCGAGGCTATAAGGGGGATAATAGCCTCTTTTTGATTTATGCAGATTAATAGCGGAATTACCTGCACACACTTAAGTACACAAATGGTTGTATAATAATAATAGTATAATATTATTAGCAATATAATACTATTATATGATTTTAAAGAATATAATATTATATCTTATAATATTATATATATTGGACTTGCCTTTTGCTCTTGAAGTTTACTACAGTATATGAATATGTAGTCAACTTTTCAGATGGTGTTTTATAAACAACTATAATATATGAATACTAAATTATATTATAAACACAAGTTATATTATAGAGTAAATGACCAGATAACTGGATATATATTTGATAAGCAAGATATGACCAGATAACTGGATATATATATGATAAGTAAATGCTTGAACAAATATATGAATAAAGATTTAAGGCAATGAATATAACCTCAGATAGTTGACCAGATAACTGGATGAGGGATCTGCGTAAAGTAGTCAACCTCTGTATTTGACCAGATAACTGGAAGAGGGATCCTTTTCAATTTAGTGTTGTTTAGTTGTTTTTAGATGAAAGATAAAAACTAAAGTTAACAAAGAACAACACAAGAGATTTATACTGGTTCACCCAAACAAGGGCTAATCCAGTCCCGACCAACTGTCGGAATTCACTCGCCTAAAGGTTATGGCAAAACCTTAGAGTATCAAGGAAACTCTTAAGAACCTCTCTAAGTTTTAAGGCTACTTCGCTTAGGAACCAGTCTTTTACGGGTAGACTCACACATTAGAGTATCAATGACACTCTTAAGAAACTCTATAAAACCAAACTAGAGCTTTATGGTTGAGCTCGAAAACCTTCTCTCACACTTTGGTACTATTGAGACAACCCTCTCAACCAAAGTGGACACACACAAGAGGTGATTAGAGGAGTGGAATATTAAAGCAAACAACACTTCTTAATTGTAAAGATAAACAAGAAGATTAGAAGAAGTTGGAGAGCTTTTGAAACTTTGGAAAGCTAGGACACTTGAGCACTTGAAATCTTGGAAGCTTGGAGGCAAAAACGTGTGGGCAAGTGTGGAGTGAAAGCTCTTGAGTTTGCTTGTAGTGTGGTGAGTGAAAATGAGGGGATTACCCTTTTATTTATAGCCTTGGCCACTCAATGTCCACCCTTGGATCTTCAATGGATGGCTCCTTGATTTCTCACAAAAATCCAAGCTTTGTCTTTGATCTTATCTTGAATTCTTGGATAGTGTGTTGGTCTTATCTCTTTGGATAGTGTGTTGTCCTTGAAGAATCTTATCTTTGAATAATTCAACCATGAATAGTGTTTTGTCCCCTTGGAATATTATATTTTGAATAAAGTGTCAAAAGATAATAATAATATTCAAGGTAGACATGTAATTATTCCAAATAATAATATTCAAGGTGAAAATGCAATTCTTCCAATTTGACTTTTAACTTTGATTTAAACCCTTAACTCAAATGATTAATTAATTAATTGGAGTTAGGTTTAATATCGATTGACTTATTTAACCCTTATTGATTAATAGTGTAATTAGGGTTTAAATTGACATGATTAAAATATAATCCTATGTCGACAATTTTGATTCTACAATTTCTTCATTATACAACTCCAAGAAAGTAACTTTCACACTGTACTCTGTATTTTGACATTCCAGTGTGTCAAATATTTGCTTGACAACTCTGGGAATGACTCCTGCTTGCAAGGGCAACTCTCCGCTCCATTCTTTGACCTTTTGCATTCACCTTGCATTGTATAAGTTTTACCAGTTCCAGTTTGACTATATGCAAAGATAGTACAGTTGAAACCTTCTAGCGCCTCATTCACAATCGGGTATACGGCTTGGTTATATAAATCTATTTGTTGGAAAGTTGGGTCAAACACAAATGGTATCAGTCTAGGTTGATTTAGTTCTGGGATTCTCATTAGATTTACTAAATACTACTTTTACTGAATTATCTTAAAGGTAAAATGGCTACACCTACATCAACAACTACTCCCCAACAAACATACATAGGGCATGTTTCTTACAACATTTTCAGTATGGTTCCTGATCGATTAGAAATAGGGAATTATTTAACATGGAGAAATCAATTTGAATGTGCATTAAGAGCACACAAGTTTATGAAATATGTGAATGGAACTAGTTCTTGTCCAGCTTCTAGAGGAGAAAATGATATAGTTAATCCTGCATATGAGGAATGGGTAGCTAATGATGATCTAGTTATGGGTTGGATTAAGGCAACAATAAATAATCAATACCAATCAATGCTTCAAAAATGTAAATTTGCATATGATGGGTGGACAAGTTTGGAAAAATCACTATCACCAACTATTAACACTCAAGTAACAGTGATAAAAGAACAGTTAAGGACATTGAAGAAAGTCACCACAGAGACAATGCAAGAATACATTGTGAGGGTAAAGGGAATGGTCAAATCCCTAGATGCTACAGGAGAAACTTTAAGTAATAATTGCTTGAGGGATTACATATTATGTGGCTTGAGGTTTGAGTATAGATGTTTACTGACAACAGTAAGAAATAGAGCACAAGTGCCTACATTTGATGAATTAGCAGATATTCTACTTGGTGAAGAATTGTTGGTAAAAAGAATAGAGGAGGACAGCCAATCCAAAGTCACAGTGGTTATGGCTGCAAATACAGGATATAGAGGCTACAGTCCTAACTATAGAGGTTATTCACCCAACTATAGAGGGAACAACACAAACTACAATTATAATTAAGGAATTTTGAAACTTGGGAGACTGTAAATGGCGTTGTCTTCTCATTGAGAACATTGTTGCATCCATCAAGTATGCTGATTGCACAACCGATGCTTGTGATATTCTAGGGTTAACCGATAGTCCCTTAATTAATGTTCCCAATTGGTGTGTGTACTTGTAGGGCAATCCAAATATGGGAGGAAGAAACTAAACAAGATAAAGTTGAAGTTCCTCCTTGGGTTAAATGAAGAATTCTAACTATTGTCATCCCATTATATTTATACATTAGTTATTAACTAACTCCAACTAATATAATAACTCTTAACTGATATAACAATCTTATAACTACTATTTATTAACTCATACTGAACCTTGTATCTGCCAACTTTACTAGCCACCCTATATTTAGTCTTTGGTCATTTCTTTAGTTTGTTCCTTAGTTATTTTTGATAAGCTCTCAAATTTCCCGCTTCTTGTTTTAACTTAGATTGCTACATGTAATGTAAGTGACCAAAAAAAACAGGGGAGAAAAACTTAGCTGGGATCAACGACAAATCTAAGATTGAACCACCATGGGGACTCAAATCAGTGACGGAGGCGGAATTTTATTTTGAGATTTTGTTAAAATTTTCAAAAAGATTTGGCATGTAGTATTTGAAAATATACATTAAAAATAATATATTAAAATAAAAAATGTAAACTGATTAAAATAATTAAAACAAGAAATTAAATTAGAAATAAACATCTTGAAACCCAAAGAAATTAAATTTAAATAAAAATTAAATTGATAATAGTTTTATTTATATCATTTGGCTTTAAATTCCTAAAACCTATATCCCTAGCTAACTACCTAAGGGTAGGGATGAGAACGGGATGGGTCAGGTACCCTGCTTCCCTGCCCCGAGACCCGCATCTGCCTACAAAATAAAAAAATAAAAAATTGCAATAAAAAATTCATAAAATACTTTATATAAACCTGAAAAATGAACTGTTATAAATAATTATAAAATTAACAATTATAAATTAACAATAATTATAAATTTAAACAACACATTTAATGTCGCTAAGCTTGTAATTAATCTAAATAAATAAGATTAAAAACAAGGACTTTATTGGTCTTTAAAGTCACATTATAGTGACTTTATTGGTCCAAAGTTCATGTTTAATAAACTCCCCCACTCACCAGGGCCCAGGCCTGCAGGCCCATGGTTTTATTAAATTGTTTTATAGAAACCGGGACGACCCGCCCAGGTTTCGCCTTGCCCCGAGACCTGTCCCAGGACGGGGCTAGGAATAGGGCGAAATCGGGGCGACCAGCCCCATTCTCACCTCCTAAGGGTATTTTTTCCAAAATCACATTGGGGCTATAGCCCCCATCCGCCCCTGGCTGGGAATCCTGGGATCCATAATAATATTATTCCTCTTATTCTTTTAATTATCACTAGGAAAATCCTCTTTTAGATCCCTAACATTTAATCTAAGCATTGAGTTTGGTGACAACTACTCCATATCCATATTTGTCATACCTGCAATCCTAACTCGAGCCAGATGGTTAACCAATATGTAGAATCTAAATTGTAGATCCATATTATTATTGATAATCATTTTAATTAACCATAATTATATTTTACTTAATCAATAGCGTGAATTTAATCTGAATTAAACTTGATAACGCAAGACTGATAAGGTGACCGTTACAGTCGATCAGAATCTTCTCTTTTCTCCTCTTTCACACACTCTCTCTCTCTCTAGTATTTACTGTAGACTCATTAATGACCTACTGTTTACCTTGAGTTAGGTAGTATTAATAACACCATCATTCTGCTATCGGGCCCGGGCCAGCTGGATTCTCGTCTGGGCTTCGGCCGAAGTCAAGTCAGACTTGGGCCGTGATACAGACCGGATCCTAGTCGGGGTCGAGTCGTGGGCCAAGTCACTGTTGTTATCCTTGTGTTACTTTTAGTAGGCCAAGGGTATCATCAAAATTTAATCTCAATCAGACTCATATAAACTTTAGAATTAATTAACCTTGTATAAAATAAATTCCAAAGTCAAAACCATAAATTAATGGTCAACAAAGTCGATATCTTGTATTATGAATTAATTACATTAATTAACTTTGATGATTTTTGTTCTATATTTTAATCAAGGTACTTTGTCAAACGAGTGGAGTCCAAGCTTGGTTTTATAACCAAAAGCTCGGCTCGGCTCGGCTCGGCTCGGCTCGGTTCGTTTGACACCCTAAGTTTATTCATAGGTTAAAGAGATGGTCGACCACAAGGAGAATCTACTTGTTCATAGGTTAAAGAATCTGCATGCGGTGGACGTCGTTTTCTCTTGTTCCAATTTTGAAATTAAGCAACCCATATATCTGATGCCAGTGACGCCGGTTGGATAAAATTTTGTTTCCGACGTAGAATTGATTCCATTTTATTTTATTTTAACATTTAACGGTTATTCCCTACAAAATTGCAGGTAACGAACGAAAAGAAGGATTTGTACTTAAGGAATATGGAAATAGATCTTCAGTCATCCTCTCCAGAAGAAAAAATTAAATAAAATCAGTTGCGGATTGACTCAATAGTCAAGATTCACCATCGTTCTCATCATCATCATCATCACGATCGTCATTAGGTTCTACTGATGAATCCCTCCTAACATGCAAATGCAACCAGTCCGAAGCAACTCCATCCATGCATGGCAGATTACTCAGATTTACAGATGGTCCTCCAGACCCACCTCCACTTGCACTCGCACTTGCACTTGTAACATTGGGCATCGAAGAAGACGACGATGTAGGAGTTATTGTTGCCGGAGGCGTTCGTGTATTTCTCTTCTCTACAGTCTGGGTAGTTCTAGGTGGAGGAGGAGCAAGAGTAGCTGAATGTTTCACGGGCAAATGTCTTCGGTGTAACGGTGGTGCTGGTATAGATTCCCTAGCATTCGGACTCATCCAATGGCACCTCTTGTGACCCCCCAATGCCTGTCCAGAGCTGAATCGACGTAAACAGATCGAGCATTCGTGCATCTTTTCACCGCCGTTCTTCTTTCTTGCCCGTGCTGATGTCTCCACGACTGGAGTGTCGTCATCTTTCGTAATAGCACCGGATCCTGTTTGTCTGAAGGTAGATGAAGTAGTAGCCTTGCCGGCAAAGCAACCCTTTATCCTCTTATGACTAGCACGGTGCCCACCGAGAGCTTGATGCGAACCGAACACTTTATTGCATGTGGAACACTCGAACACCTGTCTTGACGAGGACGGAGGATTATACAGGACGATCTGCGACGATGAAGCCTGTTGTGATCCGTCAAACTTGACGTCGTCTTCCTCATTTTCCTGCAAAAACTGTCGCCGGATGGGCTGTCAGTACTAAAAACCGGCGGACATGGAGTGGAATTAAAAAAAAGTCATTAATTAAAGACCACAATCACCTCTTCCCCGCTAGACTCCGCACAAGACTCCTGATCGGTCTCCGTTCCGGCTTGTGGAGGCTCAGTTCGACAGACTTTCATGAAAACTAAGCTATCCGCAGCCGTATTTTCATCACAGGATACTACCGTCCTAGTTGTTCTTTTTCTCTTCACCCAGACCGGCGTAGTCACGTCCATGTTGCACCCTTTCAATAATCCAGTACTACTGGCA
The DNA here is from genome assembly GCA_001185155.1 of Zostera marina. Classification (NCBI taxonomy): domain Eukaryota; kingdom Viridiplantae; phylum Streptophyta; class Magnoliopsida; order Alismatales; family Zosteraceae; genus Zostera; species Zostera marina. Next base: position 337,402 of record LFYR01002215.1, on the reverse strand, counting down.
CCTACTCCGGCGTCTTTTTTTTTGTCTCCGTCTTCTTCTTGTTTGTAATCCATGTCAAAACCTTCCTCCATCTTACAAGCTTTATTGAGCTGAACGCTAATAGGATTGGTAATTTTCGGCGATGGTGGTTGGGCGTGTTCTTCTTGATCCGAAGAAGGAACAGGAACGTTGATTTGATCATCGTCATTTGCATCCTCGATATGAACATCAGCAGCAGCAGCTGTAGCAGAAGCAACAGCAGCAGCATCTGGTTTGATATCATCTTGTTCATCCATGTTGAGCTTGATTTTCTAAGGCCAAGAAGAGATCGAAGAAGAAGATGCAATTTATATCACTATTTAGTTATAATTTGTTGGGTTGAAATCCAACTTGGTTTACTCTTCATTCTTACCAGTACTATAAATAATACCGCAAACCTAATCTCAGTTAATAATGGCTTCTTGAAACTCTAATTTCAGTTTAATTTAGAAGTTTTTTTTTGTTAACTCAACTTACAAAGAATTCATCCAACAGGTGTCAAATATCAAATCCAACTAATTTCTGATCCGCGCCGTCGAGCTTCAGAATCGACACCATGGTGCGTCAAATCTATCCAGGACGTCCGTCCGTCGTTGTTTAATCCAAATAACTCTTTTATTTGGCAAACCATGACGTTTTAAATTAATCAATATATATACATGTCTTCCCTGAAATAATGGATCCTCCATTTATTACCAATTTACTTACTACTCATCCTAAACCCTAAAATTTCAACTGATCGATTGTACGGTTTCGCTGTAAATTGTCATGGTTGGTCCCCAGACCCAGGTGTGAAATTAACAGGCTAGGGTAACCTTAAACCTATTATAAGGATCGATCACTAACTTATTGATCCTGGACCTCTAATTTGCATCTGATGATTGGACTAGTGTAGCCTGCTGGCCACCTGGCTGTCGATCGGGAGGTCGCCGTCAGAACTACGTTGATTTTTTGTAGTGACAGCAGTTAAGGTGCATGCTAGATTGAATAAGACAATATCCTTATCCAATAAACTTTTGTTTTTTGAATAAAATCGTGATAAATATATACCAAAAACAATGGTACACCACGTGACAATGAGTATCGCTAAATCTGACCAGGTATACTAGATGCACGCTCGAAATTAAACTACAAGTGATAAAAATCATAATACAAATAAAGTCAACTCGATCACACACACTCGTTAAAACTCGTCTACCTCGATCGTCTTAGGTTTTTCACACTTCCCTTTCACCCTCGGTTTCAGAGATCGACCTAATTTTATAAAGGTTAATTGGGACATGTTTTCGGTCGTCATGTGTTTGTATATATGTATCTGGGAGTCCGACACTCTCACACAATCATAGTCCATTGAAGACATCCTCTTTTATCCTTCTTCTTCTCTGAAAAAAGACAAGGATCGAATTCGTCAACAATCAACTAATTCGATTAGTCAGATGACATAAGATGACAAAAATAAAATGGTTTAAAATTCTATAAAACAGGACAGGATTCGGATTCAATGATATCCAAACCCGTTTACAGGATTAGAGCCCAATAAGTCAAGAACCCTAAAAGGTCATATATGAATTGGGTGCATCATGAAGTGGTGGTGTTGAGATTTTATATTCTGTTAAACTTGTGTAATCTCAACAGGCTCCTTGCGGCGAGAATAGCTTGTGGCTGGACATCATGCACCGCTCTGGCGTACAAACACTTGGTGGCTTCCAATGCTTTCCTCCGCAACTCAACTGACTCAAATTGCCCGAGAAGACAATGACCTACGATTCTCACCGCCGGTTGGAAAAGCTCCCACGGTAATGGAATTCTCCCGCCTTTTTCTAAGTTTGAAGCTGCAGGTTCGGTGCCAGTTTTGTTCACATCCATCACTAACTCTTCGTCGAATCCCGACTCACCGGACCATTGGATGCACAGCTTGCAGAACTCGACTTTGGAGGAGATTGGCATTTGTGAAATCTTGGAATAATAAAGCTCCAATGTCACCCCACAAATCCTTGCCCTCTTCGTCGCCCTCACTGTCCCACATGGCTCCATTTCCGGAGACACCACACCCAAAACTGCTGCTTTGTTAGAATTGTTCTTCGTTTTGCCTGTCACTTCATGGTACACACTTGGGTTATCCATACTGGCAACGTTCACGATCATAGCTTCCTCACCTCTCTCTTTTGTCTCATGCGCGTAGATTGCGAGAATCACGGCTTCGAATCCAGGAAGAGGTTTGCGGGAGATTGCACCACAGAGGTAGACGCCGAGGAGGACCGGGATGAAGCGAAGGACCACCATTTGGAGTTCGGAATCTGTGGATTGGAAAGTATCGTAGAGCCATCGACAGACATTGTCGGATCCTACGCCGGAGGTGGGCTGACGAAGGTGGTTGGAAATGTCGCACCCTAATTCGGTATTGTGGAGGAGATCACGGAACGGATTTTCGGATTCAAGAAGGCCTTTTGCACTTGAATTCGGGAATAATTCGTGCAGCGATCGGATTGCATTTTGGGCTTTTCCGACGTCCTGGCTTGCTACTTCTGACATGATGACGATGGTGGGAAAGAGTAGATGAGAGAGAGAGAGAAGATGGGAAATGAAGAAGAAAATTAGTGATGGAGAGAAAGGGGTGGGGATTATTTCCAAACATACCCCTTAAAAATACCTTTTTGTAAAATATCTCAAACTCATCGGATCTGACTTTAATTTATAGTCAGTCCATAAATGGGATTTAATTAAAGTTGTGTTTAGTGGAAAAAACCTTCAACTATCCCCCAATGTGAGAATTAGATCAGAAAGGCAATGAGGGGGAGCGGAACAAAGACACTATTGTTAGTGTCGAGCAAAAGGTACCCTACTGCTTCCTTTGTTCAGGGTTCGGCCACTGGCCCCAACAATGCAGAAAGCAAGACAAAGTGAGGTCTGGGATATGGAACCAAATCATTTCTAAAGGTCCGATCCGGTCCCGACGATCCCCGCGGTCCGACCCGTTGAGAGTAGCTCAGGCGAGCATATTCTCGCCAATGGCAAAAATCAAAATTTAATAGACGACGTACCAAGAGATCCCATCGAAGGCGTCATATCAGGAAGGAGTACAGACGCGTGCTGCCAGTCCATGCCAAGTAATGAGCACGACCGATCCCATCAGCGCAACACCAGTCGAGCCAGCGGTCTCCCCCTACGAATAGAAGGAAATATAATAGAGTAGCTAGCAGACCCTTACCCTCTTACAGATCCGATAACACCAAATCAGCCAAACCGGAGGAGTGCGTCAAAATCGGCTGAGCCAGAGTCTGCATCCTCGATGGTAGAGAAAGTCTCGTCGGCCATAGAGCAGATTGAGGGCCACTGCCTATCCCCTGAAGACCATACGAGCAGGCAACATATACTCTATAGTCTCCCAAACCTCCACAGTCTTGCATCCTCGATGGTAGAGAAAGTCTCGTCGGCCATAGAGCAGATTGAGGGCCACTGCCTATCCCCTGAAGACCATACGAGCAGGCAACATATACTCTATAGTCTCCCAAACCTCCACAGTCTCCCAAGGTGTTCGTCATCTGCAATCTCATACCTTAATGCGTCCCAGAGTAGGATGCGTCGGAGTTGGGAAAACCTCTCACCGGAGGAAGAAGAGGAAATTCAGTCAAGGCTGCGGGCAACCGAAGAACGGATTGCCAATGTCCCAATCGACTATTCAACAGATTCCAAGCATTACAGAGAGGACCACTACGACAGGGAGGGAAATCCTCTGATACGCTTCGTACCAGGGGAAGGGAGACCAGAGCTTCTCGGATCTCTTACGATTGAAAAAAATTATAATACTCAAGATTGATTTTCTTTATTCCATACTAACGTGACTTTATATAGTCTTACAAATACTAATAAATTTGGAAACAAATCATAAATTGCTAAATCAATATGCATGGAAAGAAATAATAAACGTGGATGGAAATCAGGAAATAAATAATTTAATGTTAAATACAATATTAAATGCAATGTAGAGGATCGAGCGTATCAATCCCTCTCCCTCGGAAGACAGTCTGTCCTCGGATCTGCCTAAGAACTCCACGATGTACACTCCGACCGCGTTCAAACTCCACCTCCTGATCAGAGTGTTTACTACACTCTGCATCAGCTACCGGTGGTTGTTTGCCTTTGATCGGCAAAAGGAGTTCTTGGAGAGGAGCTTGGAGCTTTGTCGTCTCTTCGCGGGAAGCAGCGATCTCAACCACCTGGAGTTGGAATGATTCGTTGACGCTCTTCTTAAACTCGTCAATGTTGTTCATATCAGCACGAGAGCTACCTCGTCCTACCATAGCGAGAGAGAGAACGGTGATTCCCTTTGATACGCTTCGTACCAGGGGAAGGGAGACCAGAGCCTCTCGGATCTCTCTCATTGAAAGCACCAATTGATACGCTTCGTACCAGGGGAAGGGAGACCAGAGCTTCTCGGATCTCTTACAATTGAAAAAAATTATAATACTCAAGATTGATTTTCTTTATTCCATACTTACGTGACTTTATATAGTCTTACAAATACTAATAAATCTGAAAACAAATCATAAATTGCTAAATCAACATGCATGGAAAGAAAAAATAAACGTGGATGGAAATCAGGAAATAAATAATTTAATGTTAAATACAATATTAAATGCAATGTAGAGGATCGAGCGTATCATCCTCCGACACTAAAAGCATCTAATAAAAAGAGGAGCAAAGAACGTCGCCACTCCCTCATGATGACTCTAATCATATGGAATACAAGGGGGATGTATTCACCAGAGAGGCAAAGCGAGCTAAAGAAACTATGTCATGAGAGATCAATTGAGATCTTCGGGGCGTTGGAAACTAAAACCAAGATTGATAGATTTAAGGAAGCCACGGAGAAAATGGGCACAGAATGGAAAATTGTGCGAAATCAGAACGACGATCGAGAACCGAGACTCAATATGACTAGGTTGGAAACCCGGAAATTGGAGTGCGACGATTCTGAGCACCCACGAGCAATATATCAGTGCGTGAATGCTCAACATTGGTGGATATACGTTCGATTTAACAGTGGTTTATGGTGAAGGCACGGTGGTGAAACGTAGACCGCTCTGGAGCGGTATAAATGCAATCCGACCAATGCCGGACGCAAAGGACAGGCTACTAATCGACGACTTCAATGAGATTAGACACCCGGCCGAAAGGGAGGGACATGGTAGCTTCGATAGGAGCTGATGAATTCGAATCGGCGATCGCTAGATTCACAGAGCTAGAAGCAATTGGCAGGTGCTTCACCTGGTCGAACGGAGTCGGGCCCCAACACACGAGATCACGCCTTGATAGAGCGTTGGGCAATCCAGGTTGGATAGCGATATGGAAACAGACGAGGCCAAAGCTAATAATGGGTACGTCGAGTGACCACGCAGGCCAACACCTTCAACTGACACGATTGGAGAAAGGGCCGACACCCTTCAAGTTCTACAAAACTGGACGCGGGAGGAGGAATTTAACAGTGATTTTAAAAACGCATGGATAAGACCAGTAAGTGGGACTCCTCTGTACAAACTCCAGCAAAAAATAAACTCAGTCATAAATGCGGGAAAGGACTGGGCGAGAAGAAAGAGAGTTGCAGCTGAAACAACAAGTAAGGTAGCAGCCGAGCTACAAATCGTGGCGGTCAGAATTCAATCGAACCCACTAAATTCAGCGTACCAGGACACATACAGAGAGCTGAAAGCAAAGTTGATCGAATTGCAACACAAGGAGCAGTTAGATATGCAGCAGCGTGTCCATGTTAATTGGATAACCAAAGGTGATTAGGGGATGAAGTTCTTTGCTCAAGCCAACAAGACGCGCCAACACTACAAAAAACCAGCGAATTTCTGGCAGCCGGTGACTTAACAAAAAAAAGGTCCCGACGGCCAGGTTATTTTTCTCAATTACGCGGGGAAATTATACCGACGGACAAGTGTTTTTTTCCGGCGGCCTGGCCGCTGGTCCTATCTACCGGCGACCAGACCGCCAGGAGGTGGCCGTCAGAAATACGCTGATTTTTTGTAGTGCAAGCAAGAAACTCGTTCATGGGCACCCTAGATAGCACTGGAAAGCAGACCAACTCGCTGGGAAAAATGAAAACAAGGGTTGTAGCTTATTTCACTGCCCTATACTCGGCATTCCCTAAGCAGCCTCCAATTCCCAATCTGAATCTAACAATCAATGAAAGACCAACGGATGTTGAAAACGCGAAGCTTAGAGCACCTACATCCGACGAGGAGATATGGGAAACACTCAGTAGTATGCCCAAATCCAAAGCACCTAGAATGATATATGATTGATAGGAGAAGGATATATTTCCTATCTTGTTCATATTTCCTATCTTGTTTATATTTTCTATCTTGTTCATTGTGTATAAATATCAAGGTATTTGCCTAATATTATCAAACACGATTAATATCAAATTATCTCTCGTTTTTATAGTTTGGATGTAGTTTTCATATATCCTGCAGGCTTGTACCCAAACAAAAAAATTTACCAATCAATAATCTACAGGTATGGGTAATTATGGGCATGCTAATATTTGACCAAACCCAATTCAAACAAATTTCCAAAACAAAAAATATTTTTTTAATTCTAAAATAAGCATTCGAATAATTAACAACTAATAATAATAAAAAGATAATTTGAATAACATATTGATAGAGATATACAACTATGCAATTATATATCTTTTGGAAGATTATGAATATATATGGTTAATACTTAAGCAATATTATGAATGTTTGAATGAAAGTAATAATGCTTAAGTATATAATAATAGTGATATTGTTGGATGATCGATTGATTGAAAGATGGCTCGACAATCCAATGTATTGTTGCAAATTTGATGATAATCCAGTTGTGTTGTAATGCGAAAGTATTGAGCTAGCAAACAGTTGTGTTGAAGATGATTGGAGTTTGAATTGAGTGTAATTGTGGAGTGTAAGAACGTAAGGATTATGTAGGTTTAGGTAAGTTTAAATAGTAAACACTCAACGGCTATGTTGGTGTTAGTATTGATTATAGATATGCAATTAATTATGTTGGATATGAAATAAAAATCTATGGGAATTCCTAGAAAGGAATGTGAAAGGTTAATTTAATAAGGGGTTAAGATTAATATTTATAATAATATTATATGTCTGATATTTATGAATTTCAAGGATCTGAGATTATTATTTACAATAATGTTATATGTCTGATATTTATGAATTTCAGAGATCTGAGATTAATATTTACAATAATGGTGTATCTCGATCTAATATTTATAATTCTTGTGGGGGTATATCTCTAATATCCTCCCTCAAATCGAAACCGATTAGGGTTTGATTTGAAACTTTTTTGGTGCGATTCTTCCCACAACGGATTGCTGTGGTTGATGAATCCGGCCGTTGGTCCAGCAGCTTCAATTGCAGCCGTTTGTGCAAATTGGCGCCCACAAGGACGATCGATGTCATGTCCCCCAGAGCGCGGCCACTCCTTGTACGTGATTGAACCCACGGCGCTCTGTCAATTCCGATTGCAATTGAAGACTCCGTACTGGTGATGCGACGCCGAGGCTCCCGTACATCGCGACCGAGGCCACAAATACCGATTTCTTTTCACAAATCAATGCTGTTTTCCGCACGACCGAAGACGAAAGTAAGACGCGATCCTCTAGTAGGCGAATCTGTCCCCGACGACGTCGTCTGCAGTCGTTGGGATTGCCATCTGCGTCCTACTCGAATCGCACGTTTTCCGCTGGTATTTTACAAGGCACTTGTTGGTTGGAGCGACAGTAGGACCTCATCATTGTAGAACCTCATGACCTTTGTATTTTTTTGGATGATTTCTTCCCTAATTCACTGCTGTCCAGGGGGGCAACTAATTTTTTGGTGCGGTTCTTCAACATGCAAGGACCGACTTCTGATGATCTGAATTTCTTTGATGCACTTGATGGCTCTACCGACCTTGATATCTCCAAATCAAGCGGTCTCCTTCTTACGTACAACATCAATAGTTTCGCCGGTTGGAGGTCTCAATTTGAATCCGTTCTCAATGTACATGCATTAGCTCTCACATGTTCTTAGCGAGAAACCGCCAGAGGCGGAGAAGCTGGCCAATGGAACTGAAAATCTCAAGTTAGCTTGCCAAGTGGCGTAAAGTCAACAAACTTATGCTGGTGACAAAACGTACCGCCGTTGATGAACTTTTGAAAGCTGGATTCTCTACTCTGGAAGGTGACATGGTGGCTTTCACTATCGAGGGCACTTGACCATGCCAGAGCATGCCCGGATCGAACAAACCAAGTTTTTCTCGTTGATGGTATGAATATACACTCTCAATTGGTAGCTTGACGACAGCTCCAACTGCTAGTTCTAGGAAAGCACTAATCGAACAACGATGGGGTTACCAGATCCGACCATTTATCGAAGTCTCGTCGTGGCTCTTCAATACCTCACCCTAACTCGACCGGAAATTGCATTTTCCATTCACGAAGTATGTAAGTATTTATAATTTTGTATATATAAAGACAGTCAGCTTCACCTGCGAATGTCCGCAGGTTAAGCTAGCTGCAAGTGTTCCTCTCATCTATCGGATTTGAAATCTGACAGATGAGGTCTTTCTTAATTTTCTTTCAAAACACCCGTAGTTTCGCGAGCGGAGTTCTTGATTTTGCAAAGATGGAGTTCGGACTTCCACGATTCGGCGAGCGCAGTTCCTGAACTCCATCTTCGCTGAAGGAGACGACGAACCTCCAGGAACTCCATCTTTGTGGAGCAGCTTCGTCGAGTAGCGCAACTGGAATGAAGATTGGAGGAGGATCGACTTGGCTTAAATAGGCTCGACGGATCAAGGGTGCCTGATTTTGGGGGACGCGGCCATGCCTCTGTCTTCTTGCAGGTGCGTCGACGTCTGATTTTCCGAATCAGGAACCGGATGGGTTTTCCCCCGGATCGGTATGGCCTCTGAGAGCGTTCGCGGATCGTTCTCTCTTAGCATCCTACCGTCGATTGCAATCCGTCTCGGGGAACACCACACGCGGCCGTGCACTGATGATTTTTTAACGCAATTTGAATATTGTCAGTAGCATACGGGGGAAATTCATCAAGAGTGCCCATACCGCTGACTGCTACCATGCATGTCGATCTGCGCCAATTCACATTGCCAATGTCATTCTCCTCCCCACGTACGTGAGGTACTCGACGACGACCGTGGGATGACAACGGACAACCATCGAGCGGAGCATCCGCAATGATACGTCAGTGAGGGCGATTGCATGGGAAGTGGGGCCGGTGTAATGTTATATGTCTGATATTTAAGAATTTCAGGGATCTGAGATTAATATTTACAATAAGGGTGTATCTCGATCTAATATTTATAATTCTTGTGGGGGTATATCTCTAATATCCTCCCTCAAATCGAAACCGATTAGGGTTTGATTTGAAAATACAGGTGCAATAGGGTGTTGTGATCAATTAACTGGGTTTAATTTGAATTTTGATTGTGGATGTCGAGGAGTCGCAACTTTTGGATTAAGTGTTGAAAAGCTGGACCTCCTAGGGGTTTAGTGAAAAAACCACCAATGTTTTGTGCACTGGATATGTGTTTTAGTGTAATATCTCTCGTTAAAACCTTGTCCCTCACCGTGTGGAGATCGATTTCTATGTGTTTGGTTCTCTGGTGGGAGATAGGGTTTCTTGCTATTGCTTCTGCCGTGGTGCTGTCAGCGAATATTCTAGGAGCCGGTGATTTTTCGATCTAGTAAACTCTTATTTCTTGTAGCAACATTTTTAACCATGTAGTATATGCTAGTACACGATACACAGCCTCTGCTGATGATCTTGATATCGTTTGTTGCCTTTGATTTCCATGATATTAAAGACAATCCTAGGAAGATGGCAAATCCGGTTGTTGATCGTTTGGTGGTTGGGCAACTTGCCCAATCAGAGTTTGAAAAAGCTCCAATGTCGTCGTCTATTGAAGACCCTGTGAAGTGCAATCCTAATCCAGGTGACCCTTTAATGTATCTTAGGACTCTGTATGCTGCTTTCATGTGAGATTCTGTTGGTGTTGCCATGTGTTGGCTTAGATATGTTACAACATAGGATATGTCTGGTCTTGTACATGTTAGGTATACTAGTTTCCCAACTATCCTTCTATATTTTTGTGGGTCTTGTAATATGATTCAATTTTCTTCTGTTTTGTTTGATTGCATTGAAGTTTTATTTGATGCACTGTTGTTGGTGGGAAATATAGTTTATTTATTTGTTTTATGATTAGATATTTGTTTGTGGTAATTTGGTGTTTTGTTTGGTTTGGATTGTGTGAGTTCATATTTTTTTAGTAAATTTAGTGTATATTTTCTTTGGCCAATGTATAGGCTATTTGGTGTTTTGGTGAATTCAAGTCTTAGAAAGTATTTGAGTTTTCCAAGGTCTTTAATTAATTTTGAAAATCTCCTGTAGGCTTTTCTTTAATGTATTTATTTCATTTATGTTGTTGCCTGTGAGTAGTAGGTCATCAACATATGCAAAGACTATTGTAGTATATATTCCTTATTTTTGTTTATAAACAGATAGTATTCTATTTTGCAATGTTTGCATCTAAGGTTGGACAGAGCATTTGACAGAGTTTGACTGGATGTTTGTTTTAAACATATAGTGATTTGTTCAATTTGCAAATTGAGTTGGGTGCATTCTTAGGCAATTCTAATTCCAATGAGATTTTCATGTAAATGGTCTCTTCTAAGTTTCCATGCAGTAAGAATGCATTTTGAACATCCATTTGATGCATGTTCCATTTTTGTGATACTGCCACAGCTAAGACAGTTCTTAAGGTTGTCATTTTGGAAACAGGGGCAAAGGTCTCTATGAAGTCAATGCGTTCAATTTGGTTGTAGACCTTTGCCACTATTCTTACCTTGTATTTTTCAATGCTTCCATCACTGTTAAATTTGGTTTTGTAAATCCATTTGCAGCCAATGGATTAATTTTTGTCTTTGGGCATACTTGTGATGGTCCAAGTTTTGTTATTTTCAAGAGCTTGACGCTCTTGTTGCATGGCAATGTTCTATTTTGTGTGTTTAGATCGATGCTTCTTTATAAGAAGTTGGGTCTATGTTGTTTTTAATTGCTGCTAATATTAATACAGAGTGTTCATGGGTGAAGTTTTTGCATGATAGCATGTTTTCTATGAGATATTTAGTTGATGCTAGTTGTAAGGAAAAATCCTTTAAGTATGATGGTGTTTTTTCCTTTTTCTTTTAGGTCTACTGTTTTCCAAATTTCTTGGTGTTTCTTCTTCTATATCATACTGTGTTTCTTTAGTAGGTTCTTCTTTTGAAGGGGGTGTTATTTTATATATGTTTTATGAATCCTTTTCTAATGTGTTTTCATTAGATATTTTATTTTGTTTTTGTGGGTTTTCTGTTTCTAGTGTGTTTTCATCAAAAAGGTTTTCTTGTTGTTGTTTTGATTTTTCTTTGAATGGAAATATTTCTTCAAAGAAGATAACATCTCTGTTGGTGAAAATTTCTTTAAAGTATTTTAATTTTTTCTTGTAAGAACTCTTTTTGTTAAAATTCAATTAAACTTCATCAAAAAATAAATAAAATTGTAAATGAAAATGTAGAATTAAACTTTGAACCTCAAATGGGCCAAATTAATCCCAATAAAAAAACAATCCACTTGTCCAACTTTATAAAAAAAATCCAATAATAACTTTAAAAAACCAAATGTAGAACTTATTAAAAAATCAATGGTTAAAATCTAACTTAAAAATGAAAAAGGAAATGAAATAAAAACTTATTAGAAAAATGGAATAAGAAATGGTTCCAAATTAAATATCTTAAAATCCATCCTTCCATCGAAATCGCACTTGAATTGGTCCATCTGTTGTGTGAAAAAAAAACATGAAATTAATATAATATATATAAGATGCAAATTAAGGAAAATTAACTATATATATATAGTTAATTTTAACTAATTAACCAACCTCCTATCAACAAATTATCATTTATAACTGCTAATCTTGCATTATTATTTAAGGACTCTTCCTTCTTTCATTCTTCAAAATCTCCAAATAATTCCGATGAGCAGATCCATAACTATCATGGATTTTTGTAATAGCAGATATAGTTGGCATCATGTAACCAGGCGTCAAAGTTGGAGGTTTCTCTTTGCGATATTTCATAATGATATCAATCTTTGATCGAGGCATATATACCGTCATTGCTTGGTTCATCATTTCGCAAAAATCAAATCGATCTTCATCCTTCTTGTCGACCGACTTCCCCTTCCTATATTGACGTCTTTCTGGATTGACCATACCTATTGGAGCCAGCTCTATCTTCTCGACAGTAGGATCTCCATCTCCAGAATTTGTAACTCTTCTTGAATTACGTTTGACATTTTTAAGATTGTGTTTTACCAGATTTAGTTTTGATGAACTGCCAGATTTAGTTTCCATGGCATATCTAGGTGTCTTCTTTGGTTGTTGTACTGGTTTCCAGATCTGATAGCTAGTGAGTCCATCTCTCCAACCATTCCTGTGTGGAATTTGAACCTCCATTGAAATATTCTATCTGAAGAGCTAGCACTGGTGCAAATATTTTTATGGAAGCAAGCTGTACGTAGGAAAGGAAGAATCTTGTTTGAATGTTATTTGTATGCAATTATTTTATAGACAAATGTAATTAATTACCTTACAGATGAATGGATTTGACGATCGCTCTAGAAATGTTATGAAAGAGAGTTCCTTCTCAGAATCCTGAATTCAGATCGGAGATAATTAACATATATAGATATAAAATCTGAACAACATTAAAAAAAATAAAATAAAAAATTATACTTTTTCCTTACGAGCCCGAGTTTGGAATCTGGCAATTGTATATATACACAGTAATGTTGCAAGAGCTTGTCTTCTTACCAGATGCCCACGAATGAGGGCTTGCAACTTTATAATTCCTGCTCGCGGTGAACGGAATGATCGACGTACCTTGGAAATTTAAAGCAGATTAGGAATAGATATGTAGATATATAGAGTTAGAGAGAGATATATTTACCATATGGCCTCTGTAGACTGCTTGAATCTTGGTGGAAGCTCTCTCTTCTTCCAAGGTGTGAGTTTCAGAAGATGCAGCAATGGCAGCATCAGAGAGAATGACCAAAGAATCGGTGCCAGTTTGAGAAGGAATGGCCACGGAATCAGAATTCTTGATCTCTCTATCATCAGTTTTCTGCAAGTTAAGTGAAATTAGATTCGATGATTAGATTAATAATGCGATGACAATGAAATCTCAAAGGAAAATAAAATTACCTTGGACGGATCGGATTTCAATGACTTTTTTTTCGAAACAATGTCTTGTGGATCCAACTCCAAAGATCCGAACCCATAGTTAATGATCACGAAATTTCAGTACTAAATTCAGATCCAAAGTTATAAAAAATAAACTGAGAATGAATTGAATATATAATAAAGGCTTCAGTTTAAATTTAGTGAAAATGCTAAAATTGCTCTTCAAAGTCTTTGGTCCGAAACTATTTGAATTAACCATCATACGTCTACATTGGCGATGCTCATCTTCTCTCTTAGATTTTTTTCATCTATATCGGATTTTTTCATAATATGCAATCGAGAATCCTTATGTAATTTAGGATTAAGATTAGGGTTAAGGTCAGTAGGCTAAAGCTCAAGCTCGATAAGCTTATTGAGCCGAGCTTAAGCTTGGACTTTTCAATCTCAGCTCGGCTCGATAAACTCGTTAAAGAATTTTAAATAATTAAATAAAATATAAATATTAAGAGTTATCGATATTAATTGACAATGATTATTGAATAAATTAAAATAAAAAATAAAAAAATAAATATAGATATAGATATTTTTAATTTTTCCAATTTACAGAATTGCAAATTAAATTTCAAGTTCGAGACCAAGCCAAGTCCGATCGAGCTTAACCCGAGCCTGGACAATGTCTTAATGATCCGAACCCAAGCCAAGTCCGAGCTCGGCTATATAAGCTAAAGTTCGGCTCGACTTGTTTGACATCCAAAATGTGTGTATGCAGGTTTGTTAGAAAATATAACATCTGCGGATTAAACTGCCACTTCACCCACTAAATGTACCTGATCTGAAATTTTAATCTCGTGTGTACCTGATGGGTGCTGGGCGAGTTTCCAGCACGTACCCATGGCATCGTCAATGGGTACCCATGACGCATTTTCAATACGGCGATTCCATATCTACCTCGTCGAGGGGTGCTGGGCGGCGAGTTCCACCCATGTGTCGTCCTCTCGGTGACGTTGGAGATGGCCTCGAGTAGTGCCTGAGTCTCAGTTTTCGTTGACGATCTGGATCCGTGCACTACCACGGATGGCGTAGTGTACGAAGTGTGAGGTCATATGGAAGGTGAGGTACGAAAACGGCATTACGTTGGAGATGGCCTCGAGTAACGCCGAGGTTGATGTACCACAGAATTATGTTGAAAGAAAGCACTGTCAATGCCTACGATATGAATTGGTATGGCATTTTAAAAGAGATTTTGAAATTGATTTTTGATAGAGTTTTGGTATAGATGATATGATCAAACAATCATATAAATATGTAATACTTAAGCAATTCAAATGATGAATGAAAATATATGATGCTTAAGGTATATATAAATATGTAAATTGTTGATACTGTTGGATGATCGATTGATTGGAATGTAGCTCGATTATCCAACGAATGACTTGCAGGTTTGATGATGTAGTTGAGCGGAAGTATTTGAACAGCAGCAAAGAGTTGTTTGAAGAACAGAGTGAGTGTGTGTGTGTATTGTGAATTGTAATTGTGAAGACGTAATCTATGATGAAGGCTTAGGTAGGTTTAAATACTAAACACCCAACGGCTATATGTTGGTGTTTGGTATTAATCATGATAAGGGAATTAATGATGGATATGGAATTAATGATGTATGGGAATTCCTAGAAAAGGAATGTGAGAAGTCATGGGAATATACATATATATGCAGCAGGGATATATATGCAATATACGTATAACTTGGGGTTTTGATATATATATACACATTATAATATATATGTATAACTTAGGGGTTTAAAAATAGTATTTACATTAATGGTCTGTTTATAATTTTAATTCTTTATGGGGTTGTATTTCTAATATCCTTCCTCAAATCAAAATCGGTTAGGTTTTTGATTTGAAAAAGTTAGGCGTAGCGTTGCAGCCTTTGGGTTGAACCAAAAAAAACGGTTCGCCTGGGTTGTGTATATCAAGCAGTTGCAACTTTTGGAGTAAACTCCGAAAAGTCGGTCCTCCCAGGGGTTTTGTGAAAAAATCCCCAATGTTTTGTGCACTGGGGATGTGCTTGAGTATAACCTCTCCCGCTAAAACCTTATCACGCACCGTGTGGAGATCGATTTCTATGTGCTTGGTTCTCTGGTGAGAGATAGGGTTTTTGGCTATTGCTTCTGCCGCGGTGCTGTCAGTGAGTATTCTAGGAGCTGGTGATTCTCCGATCAGGTATACTCCTATTTCTTGTAGTAGCATTTTTAACCATGTTACTTCACATGTCGTGTATGCTAATGCACGATATTCAGCCTCTGCTGATGATCTTGACACGGTTTGTTGTTTCTTTGACTTCCATGATATTAATGACGATCCTAGGAATATGGCAAATCCAGATGTTGATCGTCTGGTAGTGGGACAACTTGCCCAATCAGAGTCTGTGAATGCTCCTATGTGGTCTATTGAGGAGCCTGATGAGAAATGCAATCCTAATCCAGGTGATCCTTTGATATATTTTAAGACTCTGTATGCTGCTTTCTTTTGTGATTCGGTTGGTGTTGCCATATGCTAGCTTAGATATGTTACAGCATAGGAAATGCCTGGTCTTGTGCATGTTAGGTATACTAGTTTACCTACTATGCTTCTATATTTTTGTGGATCCTCTAGTATGGTTTCATTGTTTTTTATTTTGTTTGATTGCATTGGAGTTTTGTTTAGGAAATCATTGTTATTAGGACAATCTGTAATTTTGTTTGTTTTGTGTGTGGATATTTGTTTGTGACTGTTTGGAGTTCTATTTGGTTTACATTGTGTGAATTCATATTTTTCGAGTAGATCTAATGTGTATTTTCTCTGGCCAATGTATAAACCATTTTGTGTTTTAGTGAATTCGAGTCCTAGGAAATATTTAAGTTCTCCAAGGTCTTTAATTTTAAAAATTCCTTGGAGATTTTCTTTTAGAGTTTTAATTGTGTTTATGTTGTTGCCTGTGATAAGTAGGTCATCAACATATGCTAAGACAATTGTAGTTTCCTGTTTATTTTTGTTTATAAACAGAGAATAGTCTGTTTTGCATTGCTTGTATCCAAGGTTGGATAAGGCATTTGACAGAGTTTGGTACCAGACTCTTGATGCTTGCTTTAGACCATATAGTGATTTGTTTAGTTTGCAGATGGGGTTGTGTGGTGCATTTTTAGGTAATTCTAATCTCAATGGGATTTTCATGTATATGGTTTCTTCTAAATTTCCGTGTAGAAAGGCATTTTGGACATCCATTTGGTGCATTTCCCATTTTTGTGCTACTGCTACCGCTATGATGGTCCTTAAGGTTGTCATTTTGGATATAGGAGCAAAAGTTTCATTGAAGTCAATGCCTTCAATTTAGTTGTAGCCTTTGACTACTAATCTAGCTTTATATTTTTCAATGCTTCCATCACTGTTAAATTTGGTTTTGTAGACCCATTTGCATCCAATGGGTTTTTTGTCCTTTGGCATGCTTGTGATGGTCCATGTTTGGTTATGTTCAAGAGCCTGTAGTTCTTGCTTCATGGCATTGTTCCATTTTATGTGTTTGGATGCTTCCTTATAGGAAGTTGGATCTAAATTGTTCTTTATTGTTGTTAAGAACGCAGAGTGTTCAGGGGTAAAGTTTTGAGAAGAAAGCATGTTCTCAATGGGATGTCTAGTGGATGCTGCTTGTAGAGAGAAATCTTTTAAGTATGATGGTGTTTTCCTATTTCTTTTTGGTCTTGGTGCATCCTCTTCTGGGATGCTTGATACATTTTCTGTTTCCTGTTGTAATTCTGGGATTATTGGTGTATCCTCTTCTTATGAAGGAGGTGTGAGTGTGTATGTATTCTCATCTGATCTGTTATCTGTCTCTGATGTATCAAAAATGTTTTCTTGATACTGTTCTGTTTGTTCTTTGAAGGGAAAAATGTCTTCAAAGAAAGTTACATCTCTGTTTGTAAAGATTTCTTGAGTGGATATGTCTATTATGTTATATCCTTTCCTTTGAGCAGAATATCCAATGAATATTCCTTTTGTTGATCTGTTTTCAAATTTTGATTTTATTTTATTGTTTGTGGCATAGCATAGTGGTGAGACATGCCTGATCACGTCAGTCACTCCCAGCAACGCCCTTCAAACAAGGAATAGGGTTCCGTCGCTATATGCCGGACCCCCGGAAAG